>JABXWE010084916.1:0-11389 GCA_014611495.1 Limonius californicus
TATACGTTAAAATAAGATCATTTCACATCAAAAAAGCATTTTCCATATTGTATTGTAGTTAAGATGGAATTGGAAGAATGCTATTAACCCATCATAAAAACTAAATCTTCCAGCCGTGCTGAATTTCTGGTTCTCCCAGAAGTTAACTCTACGTTTTAGTAAAGTTCATGGTATAGATGCGAATATCGCCACGAGACATTCGACACTCTCGCACGAGAGTCAAGGCGATACAAGAAATTAACCATAGGAGACGAGACTTACTTTATTTGTTGTCTCGAAATTTCGAGACGAGACGAGACGAGACGAGACGAGAGTCGTATTATTTCTCGTCTCGAGGTAGCACTATTTTTATCCATTCGACCTTTTTGTATTAGGCATTTTTTAGATTTAGATTTTTTTCCGTTTGATATAATTTGCTCTCGACAATTTGGTATTAGACGATATTAGATTCAATATCTTGCCATGCAACATTATCTCCATTCAAAATTTTTGTATTCAACATTTTTATATTTGATGTTTTTCCATTCTAAAGTTTTATATTCGAAGTGTTTGCATTTGAGGTTAATTTCATTCAACCTGTATGTATTTGACGGTATCGTAGTCGACTATTTTCATTCAATGTTATTGCGCTCAATCTGTTTTCCTTCAATATCTTTGCCATTTGAGTTTATTTCTAATCGCCATTCTTACCAATAGACATAATTTCCATTGAATATTTCTTTATTCGGCGTTGCGACAACCAGCATTCGCATAATTCGAAGTCAAGCGCATTCGACAATTTTTCTTTCGACATGACTGGTAGCGATGTGGATTCAATTCTGACGTATACGAAGTACCAGGCCAAAAAGATTAAAAACAATTTTCTCGCCAAATTCTTATCATTATTTTATAGTAAATTTTAGTTTAAAAGCCCTTAGAAAAATCCATTTTATTATCAGTAGCGGTGGAAATGTATAAATACCTAATAACACCGTTTTAGTGTGTGGAACCCTGATTATATTTCAGGAAACTGGCCGTAAGGAGTCTGTAGGTTTAGGAACGTCTCAGTTGCATGTCCGCTGAAAAGTCGTAGAGACGAAGTTGGATTTAGGCAGCAATTTCATTAGACTCAATTTAAAAATTCCAGACTAATCAAAACTTATATCAAAAACTGTGTAATTAAGACGCGTATGAGAATATGCTTAAGATATTCCTAACTAAGGGAATATATTTATAATAGAAATCTGGAAACATCAAATAAAATTAGCCCTTTCGTTCTCAAAGATTTATGAAACTCTAGCTTTCACTGAATTACAACTTATGAACTAATTTAAACATTCCGTAGAATATCGAACTACATTTTACACCTTTTACGCATTTGATAGGCTCCGAACAGGTAAAAATTATTGCTGATAAGGACACGTGTCGAGTACTTGTATATAATAATAGTGCTGCTTCATGCTTGATTGGTCATTATAAATATTCTAAATATGCAAAGAAACGATAGATAAGCAAATATAGAAGTACTTGCATGCAGACAGGCGGCAGACTAAAACTATCAGACAGATAAACACAGACAATTAGTCTCGATCAGTTGGAATTCGATTTACCCATCAAAATTTTTCGCAATGTGAGTAGCGCTTGTTCGAAGTTTTACTTAACACCGCGGATTACACCTCCACCAAGACACAAATCTCATAAAGCTAGCAGGAACAGAATTATAAATCATTGTTGCCAGCTGGAGAAGTATCATTCTAAAACGTCAAAGATTAAAATTCATAGCTTAATATTGATTTTCAACTGCCTACGTAAATATGCGGTTTATTTATAAGCCGTCTGCTAAACATTCCTCAATCATGCATTAGAATACCAACAAATATGGGCATAGCATACAAATTACGTGTAAAAGGAAAGTTAGGTAATATTGGCCATCAATCAGATTTTGATTGTCTGATCGGACCCTAAAAGAGCGGCGCTACCAAGGTGGATGCCTTTCATATTTTCCCGAAGTTAATGCATAACTCGAAAAGCACAAAAACCATATATCTGCTGGAATTTGACGTCACAAATTAATAATATTGGTTCAAGATTGTAGATAACATAAGTGCACGTCAAATAACCTGTGTTTACCATATCTCTTGAATGCCTGTGATTCCAAATCATCGTGGTGGATGATTTCATTTTTATTCTTGCATACCTGGCCTCATTAGCTTTAGAAACTATGCACGATAGCCTTCCAGACATTATGTGTCGGGTAGCAACACTATTCGGTTTGTTACTATTCACAAAATTCGTGTCGAGATAGTATCGATTATTCTAATTTATATGTCCTGTTTGTTAATTAAAATTTGCCAAACCAGAAGCACTTCTGTAGAGGAATTCCGTTAGGAGATTTACTGATTTATAGTCCTTGATATCGGGATTTATGTATCTGCGTAATACTTAATATTAAATCAGACAGGATGTTCAGTTAAATATGTACTCCATGAAATTCATCGAAGCTTTGATCAGAAACAGTTTTATACCCTAGAATGACGATTTAAATTTTTGTATAATTAGTGTGAGGAAGACGCAACGATAAGATCTATGGCTTTCTCTAATTTCAAGAAATGGTAATAAAATAAACTCGATGCAGTATCGAAGCACACACTTCGAATTAAATTATTTTTTAGGGTCCGTTCGGTGCCCTTTTGTACCAAACATCTATAAGAAGGTTGTTTTAATTGGATTAAAAGTGTTTCTTTTTACATTTAAAGCGTCCTTTAATTAAACCCTAAAGTGCCATTCTTATTGCAATTATTGATATTATTCTCTACAATAGGTTTCTAACCAATAAACTCGAGTTACTCATTTGACTAATTTTGTTTACTAAACAACAGATAAAACTGCTTTTGTGCCGCTGATATCAAAAGATAATCTCAATGCCGTTCGGTATATTCAAATAAAAAGGCGTATGTTTATATTAACTTAAATTGGGAACTAATTTTAAAGATCAACTTGCTTTATTTAATAACGACACTAATTAAATGGAAAATTAAAAGGAAACCGGTTGTTTACATCTAGATCTTTTTGCTACATTTATAATTTGTTTACTTCAGAGTAATAGCAAAGGCAACATCAAACCCTTCAAGCTTTCAATATTTAACTACCCACGATACAGCGATCAGTTCTTTAACACTTACTTTTCTAAGTCCATTTATTTTTATGGCTTTAATATTAAATCAATAGTAAGATTAAAACACATTTTCCTAGAGTAACCTACATTTACCAAACGTTCTGAACATGCTGAATAGCATATACAAGTTTCTCATTGACCAACTGACCCATAGTTTATAGATAAATCCTAGATTAATGTAACTGCTTCATTTTATGAGCTATGTTTCAGGATTAGTGCATTAAGTTTAATTAAGCATAAAATCCGAAAAATGCACCAACGGGACTTAACCTACCCCAAGAACGATTCTGTACGCAACTTTTCTAGAAAGGCGCTCTCAAGTGTGACTAGACACTAGTTATTTCAAGCTTCATAAATATTTTCTGAAGCGAATTGATGTTTCATTTACTACAAATAGGAGGAGTAGCTAGTAAAGCCAACAAAACTCTTTCCATTTTAATTTGTATCATAAAGTTTCATGGATAGCTTATATTTTACGATTATTATTTTTCTTGCTTTTAGCGTTAGAAAATCCATTTACACGTAGAGATGTGCTTTAAAAGAACGAGATAACGAGTGATTAGTTCGTACACAGGGAAGTTTGTCTTCCGGTTACAACTTTCACTTCAACGTAAATGGGAATTCAATACAAAAAAAAAGAATTTAAAGAAAAATTCAAACGTAAATAAGGTATAATAGAATATAAAAGCTTAAAGAGCTTAAACAAATTGTCTAACAAATAACAGCGTGAATTCGAAATTTCACGTTTCCCCAAAATTTGAGAAATTGTAAATTAAAGAAATATTGATAATTGTAAAGAAGGAAGGTGCCGATGTACTTCTTAACAAAGTATAGTAAGCGAAATTGCCAGGCTTTAACAATTTTTTAAATGTCTGCATATAATGCCCTTATTATGAATCCAGAACTGTGGAATATTAAGTTACCGACGTTTGGCGCAGGAAAACTTGAACGCGGGGAATGTGAGCAGAGAAACGTGTGTGCAGGGACTTCTGAACGAAGAAACACCTAGTGGGACGTTAGGATATGTAGATGCTTAGATTCAAAGGCACAATGTTGTTGTTTGCATTTAGTAAAAAACTATTGGCACTAGCAAAAATTACTACTAAACTATATAATCGATAATTCATTAATGTAAGTAGGTATTGTCTGCACAGCAATGTTAATTTTGTGATTCATCAACACATAAAAACGGTAATTATTATACAAATGATAATGAATAACATATTCTATTTATTTATAATATACGTTATATTAATAATATACCATCGCCGTTTTATATACGATATTAAATTAAAATATGAATTCTGCATTTCGATTTATCCAAATACAACGCTCATGGGCCCTACGTCAGTGAACCTAATCGTACGTGCACCTGAACGTATATACGTTCAAACGTCTGTGAACTTCAACGACGGTACGCCAAGTCATCCGAGCTCCCAAACGTCATTATATCGAAGTTTATCAGCGCTCAAACAATCGTGCGCTCAAACATCTAGGCGTCCGAACGTTCGTGCGTGTAAGTGATCGTGAACCCTCTGCATACCTAAACAACCGTGCGCTCAAAAATACCTGCGTCCGAACATCCGTGAATAGAAAGGTACCTGTGCTCAAAAGTGGATTGCACCGAAACGTTAGTGAATCCAAACGTGCCTATGTCTAAATGTTTGTGCGCCTAAACGTCCATGAATACTCTTGCGCAAGAACATGCGTACTTTTAACTGTTCCTGTTACCAAAAATGCGGGCTTTTAAAAGCCCGTGGTTACAAACGTCTCTGCTGTCATGAATCTGTATACAAAGTTCGTAAAACCAAACATCTGCATGTCTAAACGAGCCTGTGCGAAAACGTCGGAACGCCGTTACATTCATACACTCAAAGGTCCCCGCATTCAAACGTTTATACGTTCAAACACTCATACGTTCGCGCGCCTAAACGACTATGCGCCCAAACGTCTGTATACTTAAATATATGTACGCTTAAACATACCTACGACCAAATATCTATATTTGCAAAATATTATACGCCCAAACATTATTATATCTAAGTAGCAGTGCTTTTCTTCAGAAAGTTAGGTAATATGGCAATAATGCAAATAAATATAAAATATTTGTTTAAAATCGAATTATTCGGATATCAATTGAATTATTCGAACAACTATTTAGTTAATTATTCTATTTTATTGTAACAACTATCAAGTCCTTTGAAACCATGAATTATATGGATAACTAACAAAGTATTTGAACACCTATCGAGCTATTAAAATCACTACCAAATTATTCGAATTGCCCCTGAATTATTTCAATATACACTTCGTTTCATATGAAATGCACCACCCATAAAAATAAAGCTACGGGTTTGAAACTTTGCTAAAATAATGTTTCATTATTGCGTATGAAATGATCAAGGTTTTATAAAAAAGATTAACAATTATAAGAAAACAATAACAACAATGAAAATAAAATTAATAATATGTAACGTCGCCATGAACAGCAATGCAAGCATTTACTCGTCGTGGCATGCTTTCTATCAAGCGGTCTATGTTCTCCTGGGGTATCTCGTTCCATATAACCTCAAGTAGGAGCTCTTGGCAATAATCTTAGTCGCCGGCCGATCATGTCCCAAAGATGTTAGATGGGCGATAAGTCCGGTGATCGTGCAAGCCAGGGCAACATTTGTAATTGTGCTTGTTGGAGGTACGTTCTGGTAATGTTTGCAGTGTGTGGACGTGCGTTATCCTGTTGGTAAATACCGGTTGGCAACGTCTGCATGAATGGTAATAATACCGATTCCAGGACATTATGAATATAGCGATGAGCATTTAAGGTGCCTGGAACGAACACAAGAGCTGATCTTCTACCGAAACAAATCACACCTCAAACCATAACTCCAGGTTTTAAAGCTGTATGGTGTCTTTCAGCAAACTCAAGATTTCGTCTTTCTCCTCGATATCGACGTACCTGCCTACGGCAGTCATTTGCCCACAAGCAAAATCTTGATTTGTCATTGAAGACAATGTCGGTCCATTGCTGATTCCAATTGCTGCCGCGCTCTTGACACCAAGCAAGCCTAGCAGCCTTGTGATGCAGTTACGGGGAGCCGTTGGAAGGGACGGTAAGATCGCAGTCCAAAAGAAGAGATTCTTCTGTAAATTGTTGCCATTGACACGCGGCGGTGAAGAGCTCGCTTCCAGTCTACAGCAACAGACCTTGTTGTTTGAAAGCGGTCTCATGTAGCCATTCTTCGAAGAAGTCACGAACATTGCTGCTACGTGGAGGTCTACCAGCTGGACGGTGTCGCTGAATGCCTTCTTCTGACCAAGCAGACCATATTCGTGCAACTGTAGTGTGCTCCAGATTTACCCTTCTACCAATCTCACGAAAAGAAAGTCCAGCTTCTTTCATGCCGATAATTCGGTCTCTATCAAAATCGGAAATGTTGTTAAAATTTATACGTTGTCTTACTGGAGGCATTTTAAAACATTAATCCTGTCATAAAATGTAACAAAATCTCGAAACCACTAATTAATGTTTACTAGAATTGTTTTAATTTCGAAGCAACAAGTTGATGAGAGACAGTAGACGAACACCACAACCACTTAATTTTTTAATGGAAATAGTGATCATTTCATACGCAATAATAAAACATTATTTTAGCAAATTTTCAAACATGTAGCTTCATTTTTAATTGGTGGTGCATTTCATATGAAACTGAGCATATATCGTGGTTATTCGAAAACTAAAACATTATTTGTATTTGAATAAATTCAAGAATTGCATAATCTGAATGTGAGTTTATTCAAATAATAAGTTATTCGTTGTTTTAAATATATTAAAAATTTAAATAATTTTTGGATAACACTTACATACAGAGATTTTCAACGAAAAGTATCCACCCTCAGTATCTTTCAAAACAATTTTTTGGTTGAAAATCGCCAAGACATGTCAAGAAAGACAGCAAAGGGGACATCTTTGTACCTAAAATCCGGACGTCTGTCATCAACCCCTTAGCCACCACAGCCACCCCCTCTAAAATTTCAAATGGCACCATACTATGTGTGGCACATCGTTGGAAAGGTTATTTCATAGGGAATTCATTCTACTATTTTTTTTATTCGCCTGAAATTGAGACATAAGAAAATTAAGATGCAAGATGGTGCGACCTTCTCACTATGTGGTTGCCGTTCGAGAATTTTTGACATCATTCTCTCTTTCAAAGTCGTCTGTATTATTGTATAGAAGTTAACGGAAATAACATTGAACAATTATTTTAATGGTAAATGCTATACTCAGCAGCTTAACCGAAGTAAACAAAATATAGTTTTTAATTTTTTTGTCTCAATCTCAGGCGAATAAAAAAATAAATAGTAGAATGAATTCCTTATGAAATAACCTTTTCAACGATGTGCCACACATGGTATGGTGCTATTTGAAATTTTAGAGGAGGTGGCTGTGACGGCTAAGGGGTTGATGACAGACGTCCGGATTTTAGGTAAAAAGATGTCTTGGCGATTTTCAACCAAATAATTGTTTTGAAAGATACTGAGGGTGGTTACTTTTCGTTAAAAAACCCTGTATATCAAATTATTTTATAAATTATATGAATTATCGATATATGAAAACCGCTATACATAAGCTACTCTATATCCAAATGGTACTCCTCGAAGCTCTAAAACGTTTATGTAGCATGGGATGCAAAAAACATCTTTAATATATTTTACATTATACGTAATAATTAGAAAAAACATAGTTTATTTAAAATAGTTCACTCTGAAGAGTTATAGATTTGTGTCTTATAGTCGTTAATAATCGATTAGTTTACTTAAATGAGCACCCTAAAAAACCGTTAACCGTAACTGTCTTTGTAGCAGCCTGTAAAAACAGTTTATATGTATATATATGTATATGTTTCGTTTACCTATGTATTAGTATCATCCAAAGAACAATATAGAAGCCAAGGAATTCCTAATGAAAGTTAATTTTGCAATTTATGCCTGGTAGACTTGAACAAAAGGAGTTTTATTATTTTAAACTTGAACAACAAAGTAATCGCTTAATCTATTAATCACGTTACCTATGAATTGATTCTTCCATAAAAATCAATGGAGTAATTAAACAGATCGTCCATTAACAACTATTTGTTTCTCGTTTAATTATGAAGTATATTATATACATTTTACAAAGGGACAACTCTATTGTGAGTAACTACTAATTTTGTTTCTATTTTTAATGTTATATAGCTATGCTTTTATATACACAATACAATACAAGAAATGCGGTAACCTAAGTAAACTGACTTTAGAGTATATTACGTTAATAAATTACATTAATCAACCATTTGGTGAGTCAGCAGAACACTTAAAATGCATTTATAAAGATAATGTTAATTACTAATTTCTTATTTGGTGGGCTGTATTATAGATTAACTGAACGATTAATATATCTCCTCTTCAATCGGTTATACAATATATTGATTAACTCGTTGATTGGACCATACATGATCATGATTTAGTTCTCTACACTACTTTACAGAACCGTGGAAAATAGTGCCTAAGATCCTTATATTAATTTACAAGCTAGAACTGCCCTAGTAAAAGGAAGACCGTGTATACCCACTGGAAATATAAATAAAAGGAAAATGCGTATACAGAAGCATTGGCTAAAGAACGTAACTTTGGCCTACAATTGCATAATCCCATTTCATCGATGTCGTCACAGAATCACCACTTCAATTTGAATTCTTGAGGATTTTCTATCGGCATATAATTTCGATTTAAATGTCAAGGCTCTTTATGAAAGAAACCACACAAAGACTTAAATCCTTTTTGGGGTTCTGGTCTTAATCCGCAAAACCAATTTGTTGTAAACTGATGCTGATATGGTAAATCCATTGTTACTTTTGCTAATGCTAAGTCTTTGTGTAATACAGGAAATCTATAATAGTCCATAGTGCACTGAGTACTCTATATATTGCACCTGAGAGGCTGTGTCGTGTGTTGTAGGCAAACACTTCGACTCTTAAAAGCCGAATTACTTTCGACAATTCATAAGCAGAATACTCAAATTATCTTTCTAAAAAGCTTAAAAAGTTTAATTTGTTGCTTTTAAACGAAAGACAAAACGATCTCTCTGGTTTCATAAATACATTAGTTTGCTCTGGAAAGCACTGAAAGAAGCACAACAAGCGAATAACTGCTCATTCCTATAGAATATAATAATTATATTCTATAGTATAGTAAAATATATCAACATAAAATTATTTTATGTTGATATATCTATTTTACTAGTACCTGGCCGCCATTCTAATCCTACAATTCAATGATAAAGCAACATTTCTAACATTCCTGAAATGAGATTTATTTTTTTGAGCTTTTAATCAGCGTATTAAGTCGACCATGTTGTTGGGATTAAGGGTATTCGCGTGATGATGTAAGACCTACTACAACCAGGAAGAGCACACTGGTATGGCACAAAACCAACAGACAGACTAAACCTTTTGGCGGCGACGCTCAGCGCCAGCGAAACATCAACACCAGTGACGATTGACAACGCAGCAGAAGCAGGTATCGCATGTCAGTGATCGCTTTATTATTTTCATAACCGCTGCTGGCATGTTGTAAAAATAAGCTGGTCTTTCTGATTTAAACGGCATTTCCAAATATGTTACGAAACAAAATTTAAATCTAGCGAAGCTGATTCTTGGAATTAGACGAATGGTTTGTAAACAGCTGCGATAAGAGTTCTTTCAGGACTTTTCAGGGCACAGGAGCATACAAATATGGCAAGTTCTCCACCAATATTACAGCACGATTACAGAAAATACATTTTCGCTCTTCTTGAATATGAAGACACCTATTTGGTATATACAGTATGATGAATACAATTTTTTAAAAAGCTTGGCTGTGGATAATAATATATGTCAATAAAAAAGCTCACCACTGTCTACAAGGATTGCGAACGTCGTATAAGCTCCTTAAAGTCTTCCGCACCTTATAAAAGTGCACTACTTACCAAACTTAAATGGATTCTTTACATGTTCTACACAAAGCTTTATTAAATACTAATATATTCTGGATATAAAGCAAAAACTTCAATGAGGCCATAACTGGACCTCCTTATAGTAGCCATGCTAATCTATTTACTAACCATCATGAAAGAGCTTGTAAGATCCGTTTAGATTTGTCACATAATTTAAATGCTCTCTTTCAACACGATTAAAAAACTTTTAAGAAACTTGTATGAAGATCATAATCCCTGCGAATGTTAAATCATATATTCACAAGTACAGGGTGTCTCATTTTTGATGTTTTTGCAGGGTATCTCGGAAACCATGACAGATATCAAAAAACTAACTAAGCAGTCTCGGGCTCTTTTTTTTGAGAAAATACCAATAGCGCAAACAGATCTTTGCTATGGCGATCGGTTAGGGAGCTACAGGGTGATTGTTAAAATTTGGCTATTTTTAAAATTGTTTTTATCTCGGTTATTATTAGGTGTGCAGAATAATTTTAAATTAGTCTTTTACATAGTTTTTCCTGCAGAATCCATTGACGTCCTCACTTGTTTACTATGGGTTACAGGAACGGAGCAATGGAATAAATTTGTGTTTTTTTAAATGGAACACCCTGTATATTTTTGCATAATTAATTTAATCTTCAAATTTTCTTTACGAGTATATAATATACTCTATATATAATCATTATAATTAAGCTGAAAATGATATTATATTAACATTAAAGTTCAAAATGGTAAATAGATGAAATGAAACT
The DNA here is from genome assembly GCA_014611495.1 of Limonius californicus. NCBI lineage: Eukaryota > Metazoa > Arthropoda > Insecta > Coleoptera > Elateridae > Limonius > Limonius californicus. The sequence goes on from JABXWE010084916.1 coordinate 10,919, forward strand.
ACATTAAATGTTCAAATTTCAGTCTATTATTATTTATACATAGTTGATACCGTTTTCTCACGCTGTTAATTGCGTTCCGGATGTGAACCTTTGTTACAGTTGCAATGGCCGCTTCAAAATTTTCATGCAGTTCTTCTGGTGTATTATTTCTATTTAAATATAATATATTTTTCACAAATCCCCAGAAAAAGTAATCTAATGTCATATCAGCTGACCGGGCAGGCCACCGGTGTGGCCCAATGTTCACAATCCACTGCAGTCCAAAGTTTATATTCAGGCATTCTGCAATAATTCTGCCATCGTGAGATGGTGCCCCATCTTGCTGAAAGTATAGTTTTTGCCTTTCTCTCAAAGGAAGATTTTCCATAAAAGGAACGATATGTGTTTCCAGAATTCTCAAGTAGGTTCTTGCATTTAAATTTTCCTCATATATTTCATCCTTTGTTATTTGCATGCTAGGCCTCCTAATTA
>JABXWE010084920.1:0-12061 GCA_014611495.1 Limonius californicus
AAATCTCATCGAAAATGTTATAAAATGTAAGAAATAGGTGCAATCATCCATCGGCTTTTTGCCAAAAAAGACATGGTGTACATTTTGAACGTGTTTTACATTCAACAGTGTTTAACGTAAATTGTACTATTTATTTATTTTTACTTTTAGTATAATTAGAAAATAAAACAAGCCTTGCATTCCTTCTGAAATGAGCTTTCAAACGATGTCACTTGACATACCCTTACACTAGACAAAAAAAGTTTACCGCTGAAATGTAGCCAGTGAACAACAAACATTGACGTGTCTTAGGAATTTTTATAATAAATTAAACTACACGATGTAAAAGAAGTTATTCTGCAGCTATTGTCAAATGATACCAAACAGAAGATGTAAATCTTGAGACATTTTGCAGATTGCTGAACTTTCAGTATTTAATGCATAATTCAGAAAATTATGTTAAATTAATACCCCGGAAACTCGTGTGTTAGTAACCAGCAAAGACATAAAATCTTGGTGGGACATGCATTTTTATTTCTGCATTGGAACTGCAAGGTCACTGTCCTCCTTAAAATTTTAATCATCCAAAACTGGTATTTCTGCCATCTTCGACACAGTAACTTCTTTTTCCTCCATTTACACACAGTTAACGTATTTAAGGTAACAGAAACGCTTTGCTTTTGGTCAGTATCGTCTTCAACAAACATGCAACCGTTAGTGCGCCTTGGTGTGTTTGCAATTATTTGCTTCGGGGTACGTGAATATTCTTATTATTTTGTATAGATATGTACTGTAAGGCAAGGCTTTTGTGGTCAAAACTTTAGAATGGGTGCAGTTATGGGGTTAATCCCCCTCAACCGAAAACAAAGTACACTTTTTTGAAATCAATACTATATATTCTAAACAATAACAAGCAGTAATTGTTTTCCGGTATATGTTTTATTGTTTCCTTTAACATAGTTGTTACTTTATGTGTAACGTTTGATCGCAACTGAAAATTTATGTATCTACAAAATTGTATGGAATAGTTTAAAAATTGCTCGTCTGAAAGGCACTGCGAAGTTGAAATTGTAGATAGATTTGCAAAAACAAAGAAATTTTACTTCCTTATATTGGAGTATCATGAATAAATATATAAGTTTAACTTTTTTTGTGTAAATATCATAATAATATACAATTCCTGCTATGTCTATGTCCAACTACTATGAAAGACTTAGCCGACTATGTAGAATGATAATATAGAAATCGATTTTTTTCAAATACGTAGCCAATTTTTAATTCCGTACGTAATAAGTACAGCTACATCGTTTTTAGAAATAATATCTTCACAATACAATCAGATTAATAAGATGTACAATTTTTGTATGCCACACCGTATATTTTAATGCTGCATTGCATAATCTCTTTTTACACCTCCAGTCACAGCAACAAGTCCTTTTATTGGATGATAATTGTCATTTCAACTTAATGTAAATAAGATGCGAAAAATATACACTTTAAATACAAGTTTAAGTGCGTTAAAAGATCAGTTCTATATTTTAAGCAAAACTAAACAAAATCAAATAGATATAAATTTATATAACCGAAATATTGATTACGTATTAGCTTGGTTTAAAAACAAAATCATCCACCTTGTAACTATTCTATAGGGGGATCCGGTGTCGAACACTGAACATACTAAAACATTAAATCAAAAAATTTCGCCCAAAAAAAATCCAGGCTACGGCATTATTTGAAGCGTTAAAATTTTCCTAAATGATTGTCTACAAGTTACATTAAATTCTGAATATCGAACAATAACAAACTTTTCCTAGTAAGGTACATAATTTCCAAATTTTAGATATCGTTGGCAGATGTTTCCGAGAGCGAAAGCAAGATTATAGACCAACAATGCTTTGAGGAAGCTGGAATAAACCAAAGCGACTTAAATAAGGCCTTTGTGAAACACTTCAAGCTGTCCGAAGCAAACGCTAAAATAAACCAATTCGTGGGCTGTGTCTGGACAAAGCATGGCTATATGAATGCTAATGGAGCCGAAATCAGCAAAATTACTAAACTAGTGAATGATACGTTTGCACAATCTTTGGCCAGTGACGAGGACAAGGATGAGAAGATTAAGAAACTTACGGACCAAACCATGAAGATCTGTGGCGAAATTCAAGGAAACGATATTGGTCTTACTGCAGTTAGAATTCGTAACTGCATACTTGACCATGTAGTAAAATTTGGTAAAAAAGGATATTCGTATATTACGAAAAAAAGTTTACTCCAATAATGCTTTGAATTTTTTTGTAATTACAATAGGGGTAAGAGCTAATGTATGAGTTCGTAGCGTTTTTTTTTTTGTTTTACATAAATAAATCACGGAAAACATCACTCTACGAACTTCTGCATCAACCTAATATAATATTTAACTATTTAGATAAGTTGTACTTTATATGGATATCTCATTTTGAAAGGTTTTCATGCACAATGAATGTTACATTTACAGCTGAAGAAATAAAATAAATATGCTGGTGTTTTTCAGTGTTTTAATGTATTAAACGTATAATGAATAATGTTATTAAAAAAATAATTAAAGACGTCTATTTTTCAATTTTCAAATAGGAACTTATTTTTGTCATACTTCGCCCCTAGACCTTTCTCAAAGTATGGTACGCGTACCCCTGAGCCTACGTGAAAGGTCTTCAGGAGATACGTATTTTCAGCTACGCATAAAAAATAAGAAAAAAAAAAGAATTCTAATTTTGATAACTGCTTCATTTGAATATTTTGCAAATTCATTCATTTATAATCTTCGTTCAGCTTTAAGGCTTGGATTCAAACTGTTGCAGCAGATGCAAAGCCGGTACAGGGCTGCATACACAGAAAGGCCTTGGTTACACATGTATTGTCTGCAGACCTAAAAAAAGTTCTGTATGATGCTGTGCAAATCATAAATTATATTAAAGACCGTCCTATAAGTGTCAGACTGTTGTCTCAACTTTGCGAATAAATGGGAAGTAATCATAAACAACTTCTTTTCCATACCGAGATTCGCTGGCTGGCTAGTGGAAAAGTCCTTACCCATTTATTTGAACTTCGGAATCAGCTACACGTTTTTTTTGATGAAAATGTTGAAATGAAAAAACATTATAATCATTGAAAATGGCTCATTCAATTACCGTACGAGGGGAGTTTTTATGTTATCTACCTAAGTATGGAGGGAACAAGTTAGAGAACAAACAAAATTTTATTTTTAACGTAAGAACCATGAACGCTTACACACTTATTCCACCGTTTTTCTAATAACGCTATGCCTTCGAAAAAAATTCTCTTAATAGCTCTGCAAAATTCGACTCCACAGAGTTTTTCAAGTCCTCACGCCCTCTCAAATGTTTTTTTGAGTTTTGGAAAGAGACAGTAGTCAAAGGGGCAAGGTCGGGACTGTACGGTGGATGATATTACAAATAAATCATATTTTGTTGTTTACATGTCCATCTAAATTTAAATAAAATAGACATTTAATGAAATACTGTTCTCTATTTTTTTAAATTTATTTGTTAATATTATTATTGCAATTTGATAAGGAGGTACTTGGTAATAATGAAAATTTAAGAAGAAGTACACGGATATCTGAAGTTTGCTGTTTCATAATTTAATAAACTTGAGTACAATTGATTAAAAAATCTACATCCATTGTTTCACTTAGGCATCCCCCGAAACGGCGCCATTGAAATAAACGAGAGTTGCAAACAGTTATAATATATCGAACTTCGCACGATGCGCCCGCCTGGGACCTCTTAAATCAACGGGACCTCAAACATGAGGTGTCAAAAAACATTTACACTCATCTTTATTACCGTTACTGAATAAAACTATAATTTAGTATGAGAAGTTAATAAACTCCTATTAGAATTTTCCAACATAATACATGAGATATCTATGTGAACTAAGTGAATCTGAAGTAAAATACATATTATCATTAATGCTTAAATTAAATACTTCCAGTTTTTCCTAGTAGAGGTAATTCCACGAGTGAAGAACCCTGTGATATTGCTCAAGAAACGATATTAAATTTGTTGGTGGAGGCCGTTCAAAACTATTCGCAACTAATTGGAAACCCGTAAACCAGCGCAGTAGTCTTCTAAAGCCTCTGATGTAACAAACAAATGGCGGATAAAGCTGAAAATTGGCACACATCCACTTCAGGGGAAGCTGAACATTCTCAACGTATAAGAATTACTGCATATTCTAGAGGGCGCTGTAGGTTGTTTTTTTTTGTATCCTAAATGTTAATAAACGGAAACATTAAGAACATATTAAAAACGCTTAACACAACAGCATCTACATAATCAATTAGATAATAACGCGACAAAACAACAATATACTGGTTTAATATTGTAACAGTGACAAATAACTGCAAAATATGTAAAGTAGGACCAAACTTTAATAGCGAATGTTTAAATCCCTACTCAAATGCGATTACCAGTCACCAGGTAACAGGTAATCTCTGAACAATAGCGTTGGTGCTTGTTGGTCTGTGGTCAGGGCCACATTTAACTATCTTGGCAATGGTAGTAAAATCCGGCGATGAACTTTTTTATTGAAACTCACATGACATGACATCAATATTTACAACATAAATGCGCACGCAAATTATTGAGGCTAACATTACAAAAGCTATGAAGTAATAATATTAATAATATTAGAACTTAGAATTTTGGAATTGGGTTCGTAATATTTTATATTATAAAATGTTATAATAACAGTATCTAGGTAAGATTAAATTAAAACTACCGGTTGACCGACCATCTGTTCCCTGAATATTGCTAAATAGCTTAACGCTATAATGAGTGCTGTTGTCCACTAACGATGTAAGTAATCATATTAAATTTGTTTTGCAATATGAATAATTTCTATTCGAAAGTATGCTAATTTGCTTATTGTTCTGGGTAAATACAGTCGTAATTTTGACCAGTCGCAGTTACATCATGATTTTCTGAAGACCTTTCGAACGCGACGATAATAATCAAATTATGGAAATTGCAAGCAGTGATACCGACGAAGACCTAGACGTTGTAAATAGTAGTAGTAGAGAAAGTGAATATATAAATTTAATTACCACACGCCAGTATCTTCCCGTTGAAGCGCAGTAAAGACATTTACAAAAAATTAAATTCGAACTCTCAACTAATCAACAATGTTCTGGGTCTTATCAGATGTGCTGCCTGTGAAATTGATAAACTTTGGAAAAATTACGTGAAACACATCGATAAGGTTGAACAGAAGTATGCTCCAAAATATGATATTAAACATTTAATAATTAATTTAGGAGCTGATTCATCTTCTGATACCTCAGAATTTAGTGACATAGAGTTTGAGTAAACCAAACTAATAAAATAAAGTGTAGATTTGCGTCAATAATATTAGAAACGCGTGTCAAATGCTTATTGTATGTAATTTAAAAATAAAGTATTATTTTAGGTATTTCTGCTTGTATAACATATTTATTTATCCATTCACAAATTTTCCTGAATACGTTCTTGATCGCCTACCTGCAACGACCCTAACACTTGCAGCTACTAAAAGTTTAGTGCAACTATAGCAAATGTATTAAGTTAGTACAGTGAAATGGTGTTTTTTATAAAGCAAGGGATGATAATGATGTCATTTTTTTATTTAAACATTACTTAAAATATGTATGAAAGAATTGTGCAAGCAAAACGATTAAAGCTGCAACACCAAATTTACTCGTAGAGCGCGAGCTATAGTAGAATTGCGCCTGGGGCCTCTCAAGTGCTAATCAGCCCCTGCTCATCAAGGTTACAGATTAGAGCTTAGTTTCGTTTTTTACAATACTTACAGTACATCGATTCTGTTAATGATATTTACAAGCTCGTTGGCTGTAGTGATGATGTAATCTCTTACCTATTCTTATTTTAATCTTCCCGAATATCTTCCAGAAATCCCTAACGAGAATTTCATATCCAAATGAATAAGATATTTCAATAACAGCGTAGAAATATCTTATTTTTACCGTTTGGTAATAGCATAAGAAGCCTTCACATATTTCTCAAAATAAAGATTAAATTTTTGCTATTTCTGTTTGCAAGAAAACTAAATAAAAAGTGTATAACCAGAAACTGTGTATAAAGTAAAGTACAACCATTATTTTAAGGCCGAATCTTTAAGCCTTTGACTTAGGGATTATCTGTAACTAATAGGGGACACTCAGGTAGAATCAACCAACGTATTCAGGTAAATTTTAAAATATTTACAAAATTTTGCACATTTCTCCCAAGATCCATAATAATGCGAAATACAAATAAAATTTATATCTGTGTACAACTACTACACGCTACAAATTCCCAACTAAGACTGCATCAACCCTTTAATTTGGGAAAGTACACAATGCCAAGTCATTAAGCTTAATTACTTGTTTCATCCGAAAAACAAAAAGAAAGGGAAATTCTCTACTTCATTGTAAATTTTCAAAAGTTTCTATACAAGCAAAATATTAAAATACCATTAAGTTTCCTTTTTAAAATACGCACTGAGTACAGACCTGTAGACTAGTAACAACCGCTCATTCTTTTGTTGCGGCATTACAAGCTTCACGCTGAGAGGAAATGACAAGGTAACAGCGGCTCAAAGATTCGGCTTTAAAATAATGGTTGTACTTTAATCGCTTTCAATTTTTACAAGACATTATTAATATTAAAAATTACAGCAAAGAGATGATTTGTACTAATTACTAACTTGAGTAAAATTAACATCTAGGATTAGCGATTATTGATAATGATTTACATGGCTACGGTTGCTATAATCTATACTACAGCAACACCTCGCCTTTTCGAAAGGTTAGTGACCTGGGCACTGATGGAAGTCGAAGCACAGTCTTTATTTAGCTTGCAAATGCATTAAGATCATCAAGCAATGTAAATAAGCAACTTTAAAGATACTGTAATATATAAAATATACGTTAAGAAAATGTTACCTTAAAATTATTCTTGACTATTAATATATACAATATATACAGCTGTGAATGTTGGTGGTTTTAGGGAATTCTATATTTAGAAAATCAGGTAGAGAATAATGAAGAGGTTCATCTTCAGAACTAGACGCCGAATAAAACAAGATGACGCGCGGTAGTTGAGAAAAGAGCGTCGCAGACGATGACATTTAGAAACGTACCTAGCAACTGAAAACCGAGCACGGAGCCAAGAGGCGAAAGTCGAGGTATTGGTGTACCTGTTACATAGCTGTAATACTATAATCCAGAACATCACGTAGGTTAGGAATAAATCAATGTATTGAAGACCTTCTGAGACTTTGAATAATCGTAGAAATTCAATTTGAGTTAAATAGATGTAAGCTTCCTGGAAGCTCAATTCTTTAGTACTGATTACTTTATTGATAAATTTAAACCTAATTTGCATTGATGTAATTTAAGAAAATATAATCGATCTAATTCCTTTTTCTTTATCTGGTGTTTTGACCTTTAGGTTAACTCTAAGAAATAACTTTCTATATTAAGGGCAATAAAACTTTTAAGATCAATGTGACCCCTTTCTACACACCTATGATCAAATTTCTACTAGTATTATGGGGATAATACTGTATGAGAAATATACGAAAGCGATTTTGTTTTTCCCCGTAGTATACAAATCAGGCGGGAAACGTCAAAGCGTTAAAAGGACGGAGATGTAATAAGAAAAGCGAACAGGGAGAAGTGACAATTTCTCGGATAGATATTCGCGTACATATATATTTTCATTCAGTGAAACGAATAGCAAATTCATGTCATTCAAAAGTGCCCTGGGAGTTTGAGGGGGGCCTAAAAGCGCGTTCAACTTCAGCCCGCCGTCAAACGCAACCGCAGATAAATGAAGACGTGCGTAGCCTCCTTGATCCCGAACCGCCAGAAGCAAACACCAGCGTTACATGCGGGAAATGGGAAAATCGTTTTTGTAGGTTTGTTCACTCGCATCAAAATCTAATATTGGCCGCGTTTCTTTTGTTTTATAGGTTGTGGGTCTAGTGAAATTGCGTATCCCGGTTTTTACAGCGGAATAGACCATCGGACTTGTCTTCACGTCACAAAAAGATGCCCTTCAAGGGTTTTACTCCCCTAACTAAAGGCAGAAGGAATATATACGAAAGCCTCGCTGAATTACAAATTAGGTGATAGAAAAAAGGTTTTTGTGTTGCATTTTATTATATTTTGCTTTTCCATCTACAAAGAATATACCACGTGGGCTTTGAGGCTTAGCTTTATTCACGAGCCGCTGTAAATAAAAAATAAATAAATCCTTATTGTGGAGCGTATCATACAAAGAGACTTTGCAAATATTTATAAGAAAAAATAATCAAGGCGCTGATAAATTATTTGAAGATCTTTTGAACTTGTGAAGAAATGAAAATAAAACTATGTATAACTTTTTAAGGTTTGTAATATATCTTGCACAAGAAATAAGAATGTATTTTGACGTATGTATTTGCTATATTTTATTGCACATTTTAAAATGGGTTTCAAAACGTTTTGTCCCTTTATATATGCTCAGTTGGTAGAGCGCTCGCTTTCTGTGTAAAATATCGATTCTGACTTGAGTTCGAAACCTAAGTATTACTACACAGATTTATAAAAATCTTGTCTGCAACCCACCACATACAATTTCCCAATCCGGCTTGCAACCGTGGGAGCTTAATACTAAAAACCTTCTTTGGAATTTCTGTCGTTAGCATTCCACGTTAAACTGTAGGTCCCCGGTTTTTCTACCTTAGCGCTGAGGAAAAGTACGTGGCAGAGAAGAGGCCGATGCCCAGCAGTGGGACAAAAAGGCTGCTAATGATGTTGATGTATTTATTTATAAGTTAAATGCAAAATCAGATCGTAAGTGCTACAAAAAACTACGATTTACATGCTTAAATTAAATACGTATTTATGGAAGAATATAGAATTAAGCTCTTTAAAAGTATAAACAAAAAATGCTTGTGAAAAGAAATTCAATTAATTTTTAATTTAATTTGTTTATTGTAATTACGGACCCTTGTGTGGTATTTATATTTTGTTCGTCGTGACAGTCTTAAGTTCGAATCTAGAATAGTTAAGCTAAATGCATGAAATAAAACACCAGAGAGGCATAATACCTTTATTAATGTAAAATTTAACTGCAGACCGTGCAATTAAACTACCTTTATTCACCTGTTCAGGCTAGAAAACTACAGGAAACCTTAGCCGGGGTAGTGTGTGCGATCTCAAGTAAAAAGATTCCCTCCTGAAAGGCTAGATTTAGACTATTAGCTCAGTTAAACTAAAAGAAAAAAGATGAAGCGATAGGCCTGTATACCGAGTGGTTTCCTGAAGGTGAAGGTTAAGGATTAAGGGAAGTGAAATCAACAAGAGAAGCTCGTAAGCTGCTGAGATACCTCAAAGCGCTGAGCAGGTGAAGGGTTAATGCAACTTGAAGCTCCAGCTAAGACATCTCGAAACGCAATTAACAAGAGAGGGCCGTAAGCTACTGAGATACCTCAAAGCGCTGAGGAGGTAAAGGGTTAATGGAAAACTTGACGCTGCAGCGGAGATATCTCGAAGCACGATCGTCAAGGGAAGCCCGTAAGCTGTTGAGATACCTCAAAGTGCTGGGCAGGTGAAGGGTTAATGCAACTTGAAGCTCCAGCTGAGACATCTCGAAACGCAATGAACAAGAGAGGGCCGTAAGCTACTGAGATACCTCATAGCGCTGAGCGGGTAAAGGGTTAATGGAACTTAAAGCTGCAGCTGAGATACCTCGAAGCGCAATCAACAAGAGAAGTCCGTAAGTTGCTGAGATGGTGCTTCTTGACGTTTAGATCAAGAATAATATTCCATAACAACTTACTTCTGATTTTATAGGCCAAAAGTGTTGAATCTTGAGGACCTATTGCACGTGTGCTACAATAGTAGAAACAACATGCATATTTTTTCGCCCATTTAATTCCAAAACTAATAATTTTCGTAAAAATAATTAACTTATAAGAGAAATACTATGAATCAACCTAAATAAAAGCTTCCATAATTTAGTGTACAGTTAACACGTCTGTATGTAGAATATCACACATGAGGGTGTATGTTCAATAAAATAGTAATAATTTAGAAAGGTCGTAGATTATACTAAACAAACTATTAGTCATTGGATACCTTAGGTACTTGAGATCAAGTTAATTCAAACTCATTTTGTTAACCTACATACCTGAAATAAATATCTGAAAAAGGGCAGAAAAGGAATGTTTTTAACCAAATGCGGTTGCCCCAGTCGGGATTCGATCGCCCCAACGGAGCAACTGCATTTAGTGTGACCTCGAGTGGCCAATGCGTTCTCGCACTCGACCACCGCGGTCCCAAATCGGGGGATCTGGGTGGCTAAGAAATTAAGGGAAATTACTAATACAAAAAGTATATGATAATGTTATTCAAAACGGAACCTGATCATAACCCCCAATGTTCATAACCCCCAATGATCACAAACCCCAAATTTTCAAATTTACTTCTTCTACCTGACCATAACCCCCAATCTCTAGTTTGATCACAACGCCCAACATGATCATAACTCCCAAAGTACACTTTGATCGTAACCCCCAATATGATCATAACCCCCAAAGGCATTCGTGATCATAACGCCCAACGTGATCACAACTCCCAAATGGTTTCGTAGTTTTACTGTTCAAAGCGAGCAGTTTCCAATTTCTTTCTTGATCATAACGCCCAAAGTGATCAGAACCCCCAAATATTTTTAAGCAGAAGTTCGGCGTTAAAGCAAAGCATTGTAAAGCTTACAAAAGGTTATTAAACTACTATTATTAAATATACAGATATATTAAATGTGATCTATGCGCTTCGAACTTTCAAATGAAGATAGCTACATCATTTAAAAATACTAAAGCTGCTATTTGTGTTCTACAAAACTGCACACTGCATTAAGGATCGTTACGGGATCAGTATTTCTTTCTTTAAAACAACTTAAAAAGTTTAGAGATTAAAAAAAATTATAAAAATTTCTGGAAAATTAAAATTGAAACTTTTGTTAGTACTATAGAAGGTGGTTGATAAATAGCACTACAACGTCTGTCTTGGTTATAAACTTATATAATACTTTATGCTTAATAAGTATGGCCTATTAAAGAAACAATTGAACATCAAATACTAGAGATATGACGATCGCCTTTTTAAATAAAATACGCTCTATTTTTAAGTATTTTGATAGAGGGAAAAATTACCTTTCGAACTATACCTAACTCGGGATATAAAACTTAAACCTGACCATCTAAATATCAAAAATCTATACCGTACTTTGAAAGTTATGCATTGGAAAAAGTAAAGCGCTGTACACAAATAAATGTATTTTATTATTATTGTAATTAATTACAAAAATAGCATTTAATTGAAATGAAACGTACAACTTTAGTTTCTGAAATAAAAATAAAGTCAGTTATAAATTTGGTGTTCAAATCGACACCCGTTATTATTTAAACACTTAACAGCCCTCTCCTATCTAGATGTAGAACTATTTTTCAATTATCAATATTACAATTTACTTTCGGCTTAGACCGCGTCGTTATTTGGGAACTACGCCCAGCATTATCAGGTAAGGACCGACCTGTAGCTTGTCTGACTGTACAAGCATTTGCTCTAGAAATTTGAGCCATATTTGTTCGTAGGCCCTGCCTGCCAAAACAGGGCCGTGTGCTTCTATTAATCAAACCTTGGGGCGGACAAGGATTTGATCCTGATGTATTTTGTTTGCCAGGACAATAATACTTAATCGGCTTATGCCTGTTAGCTGTTTGTGAACCCATACACACTAACGTTTCGCAAGACATTGCAGCTTGCATCTTCAGAGTGAATATAACATTAAACTCAAATCCGGGAAGCGGAGGTATTTAAACCTCTTTGAGCCAGTCGGGCAGAACGACGGAGTTCTGGTTGGCTGTCACCGTTGGGCAAGGACGGATCCGGTGGAGCGTGATCGTGTGATCGATGATGCGTAGGAGTCCTTAGAGGATAAACTACTGGAGTCCAAGATTTACTGAGTCTAAAACCCTCCTCCCTGTTTATGTTGTT
>JABXWE010084930.1:0-11424 GCA_014611495.1 Limonius californicus
GCCGTCGGCAACCGTAGCAACATAAAACTTAACTTTTGCCTAACTTCCTTAGAAATTAAGTTAATTGTTTTTAAATAATTACTTATTTCGCTAAAAGAGTGTAGCATTTTATCGTATGAATTAAAATTTCAAATGACATATCAATAATTTATATAAAGCCTGAACTCAGTTTTATTGGTGTCCATCGGTAAAAAATTTTAATTTTCCTATGATTAGGTAGGTGAAAATTTTCCTAGCATGTAGGGATGCAATTTACTCTCGGCGGAGAGTAGTTTTTTTTCGCTGCCACCATTTGTAACACTCCCCAAGTTTTCCTATAGAGGAGGTTAACTGTTTTTGGGATCAAGGCATACAAATCATAATAATGACAAAAAAAACCTTAAAATGCATATATTGAATAATAAAAATAATGGAGAAGTTACAACACAAAGTGGAAATCCATCATACAGGCTGGTCCTTGCCCAATCTAATAATAATGAAAACCGGGAGAGATTATGTCGACCATTGACCTCGTTGAACCTGGTTCTCGACTTCCAGGAGGTATATTTGTTATATACAAGTTAGTTATTATAACATAAATTTGCAAACCTTATCTGGACGGTCTAATGTTGATTAGTATCCATTTAATTGAAATTCACTTTTGATTACGTGACGAGTTCGAAACGGCAGGAGTTGTCCCATAATTGAAAGGACTGTTCCAATTAAGATTTTTTGAAATTAAAACATGATCAATTTTGAATTCGCGGTTAGACCCGAACTGACTGCCTTCTTGCAATTTACTCTGCAAGAAAACTATTTCCGGATCAAGTTTCGACATAATTTTCTGCCTTTGGTCAGGTCTGGAGTAATATGTTACTGGTTTTTTGAATTTGCTTATAATCTAACAATTCTGTGGGAACTGTATTCTTTGCACTTTTTTTCCCTTAGTTAATTTCCATTATATGTGCTGAAATTCTAATATTAAGTTACATCCGTTTTCAAGCCTGTGAATTAACCTGTCAGTTTAAATAAAATTGATTTCCCTGTGTACAGGGTGAACACAAAACTTTGTTTCATTATCTATAAGAAGCTTATAAAAACTACCGGTTGCTACAATACAAAGGTTCCTATCAAAAATGCTCTGAGCGTCAGCCTATGCACCCTGGTACGTCAGTAACCAGACGTTGCTTGAAAATTTAAAAATTCCTCTTGTAATAGAGGAAATACACCGAATGCCTGGAAAATATCACGATAGGCCCACTGGGCATGAAAATGAACTTGTGAAACAACTGTACAATGATATTCCATTCAGAAGAAAATTAAACAAGTCCTGGCCAAGTGATTTACTGTAGCAATACCAAATTAATATTATGGTATTATAAGAAGTAAGATTGCTGGATTATCCCTTACCAACTTAATATTTTCATCTTTAACTTATTAGTCTCTCTGAAGTAAATTGAACTACTACTCGACATACCTGGCTATTTAACATTTTGGGATGGGCGGTGTTGGGGGCTAGGGGGATGAAGTAGAGTAGATTACATACATTCAGGGTGAACTGTTCTAGTTGGGACATCCTGTATATGCATTTGCGCTTTATGTAATGTTATGAAAATGTTAAGATAAAGGGGGGATGCATGTCTATAGAATACTGATAATATACTTAATATACTGAAAATAATGTATATTTTATTATAAATATTTAGTACTGATCTGCATTATGATGACAACATATATGATATATTACACATTCTTGTACTACTATAAATTCCTATTACCTGCATAAAACACATTTCAAATATTGGTCTAATAAATGCCAAGTTTCTATATTAATTTTTGATACATAGCCAGCAAGATTGACAGGTTTACATTTTTAGAATTTGCATTAGTTATTAACGCATCGTACAATTTTGGTACTGAAATGTTTTGCTTTCGTAGAATTTAGAGTTCGAATTAGTTTTGCGCCTGTATCGCCTTCTAGTGTAAACACGTCACACTAAGATAACGCCGGGAATAATCAAGTATTACATGGGAAAGGAGGAGAACAACTTTAAGGGCTGGTGAGGGATGTTCTTCAACAAGCGAGGAAGGATTGAACTATAATTACAATATTTTACAGTTTGTAGGGGGCCGACAAATGTAAGAACTACATATTGTTTTTTCTTGAATATTATGTGAAAAGAACATCTAGAAGATGGATGTACTACAATAACAACAATAGCTGTTCCAATTAGGCAGAAGCTGACAGATTGTGCAATGTAGAAGTGACACGTGAACTAATGGATTCTACCTGTTACAATTCTGGATGAAACAACAGTAAGCTACGTTACGACATAGACGGTTTTAATATGAAAGTTTGATAAGACGAAATCAACAGTATAGAAGCTGTAGGCACCTGGGGTAAGGGTGAAACAATGATCAAGGGAATCCAACGTAAGATGAAGACAGTACGAAATTCAGTGGAACATAAGGCATACAAAATAGTAGTGATTGTAAATTAGAAAAATTCGTAAATTAAAGATTATGTAATAGGAGAGAAACTTTGACGCATCATCAAGAGTAAGCAGAATAACGTTTGTGTGCTCTGCAATAGGCAGTATAAGATTGAGTTGGTAGAAAGTGAAAATATAGAAGAGAAAGGTTAGAGACAAAGAAGATATGTACGAAAAACAACTTACAACTTTTATTTATTCAATTCTATTTTATTAGATGTAAAGGGAAATAACATAAAGCTTAATAAATAAAACTAGAGGGTGAATCATGTTTTATAGAACGTGGAAATTGCACCAAATAAACTTTAGTATAGAACAGTAACTTCTTCGGAATTTCTTTAGAAGCAATGTGTGTGTTCGATAAACCCCCGAAGATCTTTGATAATAAAACTGGATCATACAGCTCAATATTTTATTAGATATTCATAGCACCGTTACTAAGTACATAGATCTATAATAATAGATTAGCACACAACCCTGACAATAAATTACGCAAACACAATTTAATATTTAAGTAAGCAAACACAGCACCGTTGCTGAGTGCACATATCTAAGAATAAATTAGTAGCACTGTTGTTGAACACACAGTCCTGAGTATGAACATGAAACAGACAGCTGAAAATTTATCTAATTATGCATGGCACGATTTCTGAACACACAGGTCCAGTAATAAATTAGGAACACACAGTTTAATTTTTAAGTAAGTGTACACAGCAATGTTGCTAAACACACATATCTGAGTAGCCGGCGTCGGTGGTCTGGTGGCTAGCGCATTTGCCTTTAGATCCCAGGGACGCGTAGTCGAACCTGGCCGAGGTCCGTGGGATTTTTCTAGTGGGGAAAAATCTGAAAATGCGCCTTCTGTCGGATAAGAAGTAAAGCCGTAGGTCCCGTGCCACTGCGTTGTGTGACACGTTAAAAATCACTACTGGAGTTTGAAATACTCCAGATAGGCAAAATTCTTAGTTAGGTTGTACAATGGGCCAAATGTGGCCTAAGTGCATAGAGATGTTTAAGTATACATACGTATTTACCAATGAGTACTTCCGAGGATGAAGACATAGAGCTAGTATACGAAGATATTAAAACAGCAAGGACCCTAGAAAAAACACCACATGTTGTAATTACAGGATATTTCAATGCGAAAACCGGAAAATGGAAATGTGGAGATAATGGTCATATAGGAAAATTCGGGTTAGGCAACAGAAATCCTAAAAGGAGAGATGTTAAATTTTCTTCAAAGTGAAAACCCCTTCCGTTTGAATACTTTCTACAAGAAACCGGTACAATGTAAATGGACATGGATAAGTCCGGACCACCGAACAAAAAACGAAATTTACTACATAATCTGTAACAACAAACAATTATGTAAGGATATATTAGTACTAAACCAATTCGAAAAAGGAAGTGACCACCGCATGGTACGACGATTTTTAAATAATGTTAAGAAAGATCGAGCTAAAATGCTTAAGACACCCACATTCCCCACTAGTAAAGAATTAGAAGGGCGAAAAGAGGAATACCAAAAGTATACTGAGAAATGACTAACACCACTAGAATGCCTAAAAACCCTGAATGTAGACCAACTGGCAGATAAAATAAATATTAGTATACGAACGACAATCAAGAAAATATGCGCAAAAATCACCAAAGCAAAAGTATCTAGATTGAGCACGCACACAATAGATCTTATGAAACGAAGAAGAAAATTGCAGAAACCAACAGAGGAATACAAATAGTTAAATAAAACACTAAAGAAGGAAACAAGATAAAATTTGAGAACATACAATATTAGAATGGTAACAGAGACCATAGAAAAGAACGCAAACATGAGCGTATTAAGATCAAAGCTATGCAACGGAAGAACACAAATCACAAAGATGAAAAACGCTAAAGGAATACTAACCATAGAACTCTGTGAAATTACCCAGACAATTGAAACGTTTTACAGACAATTATACTTATCTAGTATAACAGAGCAAAACCAACAGCTACGAAAAAACATTATGAACATAGGGTTAGAGGAGATACCTGAAATAACATTTGTGAAATAAAAAAGCTTTAAAACAAATGAAAAACGCCAAATGCCCAGGGGAGGATCAAATAACAACACATGCTTAAAACAAGAGGAGACCCTATTATAAACGCGATCAAGCTACTCATAAATAGATGGCCAGAAGAAGGCAAAATACCAAATGTGTGGAACAATGCAGATGTGATGCTGATATTTAAAAAAGGGAATACATCCAAGATAGAAAATTACAGACCCATTGGCTTACTATCATACCTTTATAAGCTCTTCAGAAAGATCCTGACAAACCGACTAACAAATAAGTCGGATCATTACCAACCAGTAGAGCAAGCAGGGTTTTGTAAAGGATTCATCACTATCGATCACTTACACACCTTAAAAACTCTGATATAAAAAGCAAATGAATATAAGATCCCTATCCACCTTGTTTCTATAAACTTTCAAAAGGCATTTGTTAGTTTCGAGATATGGGCAATATTGAACTCACTAGAAAGTGCAAGGATAGACTCTGGGTATACCAAAA
Source organism: Limonius californicus (assembly GCA_014611495.1). Lineage (NCBI taxonomy): Eukaryota > Metazoa > Arthropoda > Insecta > Coleoptera > Elateridae > Limonius > Limonius californicus. The sequence goes on from JABXWE010084930.1 coordinate 5,027, forward strand.
TCATTGAATATATGTATAGAAATGTTACTCTACAAGTAAGAATCGATGACGACGTGAAAACTGAATAATCCAAATTGAAAGAGCAATTCGACAGGGTGATACAATATCGCCAAAACTCTTTACCCTTGCCCTAAAAGATGCCTTCAAGAACCTATCATGGGAGAAAAAAGGCATAAAAGTAGATGGAATACATATAAGTCATTAACGATACGCGGACGATATAGTCCTAATATCCTCTGACCCCAATGAGCTGCAACAGATGATGGAGGAATCAATCAAATATCCGAGAGACTAGGACTTAGGATGAGCCTCAGTAAAACAAAAATAATCAGTAAAGCTATTGTCCAGATTAGCATAGAAGGAAATCAAATAGGGAACGTCGATGAATATATACACAACATAAAAATCGGTAAAGATAATCGAGCTCTGGAAATACCTCGAAGAATCGGTCTATCATGGGCTTCTCTTGGAAATCTTAGACACATATTACAAAACAAAAGCATACCTATAAATTTAAAACGGAAGCCATTTGACACCTGTATTATACTAGTAGCTACAAATGGACTGGAAACCATGGCTTTGACAAAGAAGAGTGCAAATCGGCCACGAATAATGCAAAGAGCCATGGAAAGAAGGATGCTGGGAATCTCTATAAGAGACAGAATTACAAATGCAGAGATAAGAAGAAGAACAGGAACGACAGACATCATAGAACGAATTTCAAAGTTAAAATGGAGTTGGACTGGCCACATTGCATGAGACACTAATAACAAATGGACATCAGGTATTACCAACTGGAAACACAGAGAAACAAAAAGAGGCAGAGGAAGACCACCAATAAGATGGGGCGACGACATACGGAAGACGGGTGGAAAAAAAAGTGGTACCAAGAAGCACAAGACAGAACCAGATGGAGGAATTTAGGAGAGGCCTACATCCAGGAGTGGATGGAAAATGGCTGACGAAGAAGAAGAAGAGATACATAAGTACTATTGCTGAGCGCACAGATCTGTAAATAAATGAGAAACATGGAGACTTTATTATTAACTATTTTTGTTAAATGCAAACCTTATATTAAATCTAGAATAACGTTTGATTAATCTACCATTTAAAATTGTAGAGTTTTCTAATATTTGTTTATCTTACATATTAAATCTATTTTGGAATCTTATTATAATTTCTTAGATTCCCTTTCATGGCAAGTGTATTCGTATCTACAACCAACATTTTAGTTTTATTTTTTGTTATCTAATTTTACAGAAAACATCGTTACCATTAGAGGTGAATACTGTGGGCGGAAAGCAAATAGTGTATAAACAGAACTTGGTAAAATGTGCCTTTTCGTTCAAAAATCTATTTTTACCCGATTAATGTAAGTTCGATATGCATATCTGGGACATCTTCAGTAATTTTTAAAATGGTTGCTTTCACCCTTTCAATGTATTCAAGTAAAGCAGGAAAAAATCTTCTACGTCGAAACAAATTGATTTATCGTTATCATCTTTTATTTTTAATAGGTAGCGAAACATAATACTGATCCAGTCGATTGCCGCAACTCATATTTCACTTCTTATCCCGACTTTGTTTTGAGATTTAATTAGTTTAATTATTTCATCTACTGTATAACCAATTAAGTAGTTTGCAGTGCATTTTAATCGCTTGAACAGTTATTCCAAAAACTCGTAGTAAAAATATAATCTAATTATCTATCCAATTTAAATGTCTTTGGTAAGTAATTTGATCTTAAGGATTATAAACTCTATCACCGTCAAAATATAAATTATTTGCTGATTAAGCATTTCAATAGCTGAATTATTTTACTACCAGCAGTAAACCGATGCTGACGTAGATCCCATTTCCTGTTCTTTAGTTTTGCTGCTGTTTACGTTCTGGATGTTGTAGTTTAGACACCTGTCTGTGTATTGTCCCTTAATTTCCAATATGTTAATTAATATTTCTAACTGGTAGATAATGATCAGAATCTATGTCGGCCCTTCTTCTGTTATGGGTATCCAGCAGCCCATTTCTCTAAGCCTCAGTTATGCAAATGTGATCAATCTGGCTTTCCACTTTCCTATCTGTGTCTCATCATTTCAGATTTTTTAGATCGCATAGATAATTAATTAGTCTCCGTTTTAATATGTTTGATCTAATTTGTTTCTTCCTATGACCTGCTCCTACCTTTCAATATCCTTCTCTATTAGTGCATTTATGTTGTCTATTAGAATTATGCTATGAATATATTAGTACTGCTGGCTATGGATTCTTAAGGGGTGGTTAATCCTTCCCCTGTTTTCTGTTCCTCGTCGTCTCTTTCCATATTTCTGAGTGTAACGTTCTTAGTGCACTCCTGACTTGGCCAAACCATCATTTTTTGGCCTATCCGTTCTTTCATTGCTTACTATAACTCTCTGCACGACCACCCTTGTTGTTCATTCATCCGAGCCTCTGTGAGTTTATGACATTTTTTAAAGCCGATTCGTTGCATTTGTCTCATATTTCACGATATGTTCCTCATCATCATTAGTCATTTTCCTTCCTGCCACCAAAAATTCTACGTAAGTTTCTTCTTCCATGATTCAACTCTTAGTAACTTTCATCTATAAACTATATTTCGCAAGCATGTATGTAAAGCCGTTGGTGGTATGACTGTCTTATAGATCCGTAACTTGGTTTTACGTGACATCACTTTTGATTTGAGCACATTTATTAAGGATACAGTATTTCTAGTTTTTTTAGTCTCGTCTTGATTTCCTCAGTATCAGTCCCGTTTCCGCTTATTAATTAATGTCTTCAAATATTTAAAACCTTCCACTGTTTTATAATTGTGCTGTCCATAGTGGTTGCCAGTTGTTCAATCTGTTGTATCTGTTGATTGCTTCTCATCTCAATATATTTAGGTTTCTCCTTACTGATTCTTTAACTTACAGGTCCCGCAGATATTAGCACTCTCTTCGTCATTCTTACCTTGTTTTCCTTGTTCCTTGCTATCAGGATCACATCATAGAACTGTAGCCACCGTTAATAGCTTCGTATTTTTTTCTACGGATTCGAACACGATTCTCTGTAATATTATCATTTTCATCAATTTAATTACCTTGGCCGTGTCTCTGTATGTCGGCCCTATGTCCATTTAGTGCTTTAATATCTTGTGTACTTATTTTCTTTAACGTTGTAGTCAGGCAATTACCAAAATAATCCTTATCTTCGAGTTTTACTAATTCTATGGGTACATACCAGTCTACTATGTAATAGTAACGTTTCCTATGTATATCTAGTCTTACAGTGAGCATTGATTTGCTTATTGGGTTCCTTTTTGCTAGTGCGCTCCTTATTTTCTGGCTTATAAGGTAATTTCCACTTCATATTGCTGTTCTTTCTTTTTTATTTCTAAACCCCTCGTACATGATGATGAAATATCTTTTAGGTATTTCACCATTCTTATTTAATTCACGCCTAGGGTGCTTAAGCATCCTCCTTTCAGGTCCTTTGTAATTTGTATTAATCTATCTTTACGGTATAACATTATCACATTTCATTTTAAGTGATACCTTCTTGATCAACTTAATTTTCCTGTGTTAGGATCATGTGTACTTTTTTGTTTGTTATTATTGATATTTCAGCATTTTATACTCATTGTTGTGTATTTCCTAACTCTGCCAGGATGTGACGGTCCAGATAAAGCAGGAGGGTTGATCGTGGGGCTGACAACCCCACCTCGTAGAACAATAAAAGTTACGAAACCTCTAGATAAGCATCGGAACAGACGGAAGTATAGATAGTGACTAACGCAACAAAATGTGGAATTCGATCTCGGAATATGAAACGTCAGAACACTATTTAAACCAGGAGCACAAGCGAGCTTGCTTAGGGTAAACAAGCATTCAGGAAATCAGGTGGCTGGGGAAGGACATTAAAAACACAAAACGTATACCATAGTGCATAGTGCTAAAAACTAAGGAATCAGAAAAATGGGAAGGTCGTAGTAAACGACTTTGAACCAATTAATGGAAGAATATCTCCATTACGAATAACAACCAAATTCTTCAACCTGTCCATAATAACGTAATACTCTCAAAGCCCTAAAAGATATCTCATGGGACAAATGGCAGGTAGGAGATCCCCAGGAAGGCGTAAGAACTGATGGGAAGTTAAAATCACCGAATACTCAAGAACCATCCTAGGAGTCCGGAATTGGAAGATATACCCGGTAGATAGCAGAAGATAGAAGAGGAAAATAGAGGTAGCCAAGGCCCAAATTGGGTTGTAGCGAGTAGGAAAATGTATTTCTTGCTTTTTGTTTCCAACGATACAATAAGAAGCAATATGGGAAGCAATAAAATACGCGAAAAATGGAAAAAGTCCAGGACCGGACGAAGTAACGATTGAAATCTTGAAATAATTGAAGAATGGAATATTGTTATTTTAGGTAATATGTTTAACCAAATATATAACATAGAGAAAATGCCTAACGAATGGCTTAAGTCAACCATCATAACTCTGCCGCAGAAATCTGATGCGAAAAGATGTAAGGAACATACGTTAAGCTTCATGAGCCAAGTATTGAAATAGTTCTTAAATATTATAGATGAAAGAATAAGGGAAAAATATGACGAAACAATAAGCAACAACCAATTTGGATTCATATCTGGACTAGATATAAGGAAAACCCTATTTGCATTAGAAATATTAACACAAAAATGTAGAGACACTAATAGAAATATTGAAATAAATACTGTTGGACGGCAGAGAGAAACAGATAAGAGAACTTTTATTGGAACCAGAAGAAGTATGAATATAGTATTACAACACAGAGGAAATAGAAATCAAACGAGAAGTGAGATAAGGATGTATCTTATCACTGGTCCTGTTCAACCTGTACTCAGAACATATAATGAAAAATTGAATTTAGGAATGAGCAGAAGTAATAAAGGTTAAGGGGAAAATAATTAACAACTTCCGATAGGCAGACGACAACGTTGTAATTGCCTCCACACAGCAAGAAATGCAAATACTGTTAAACAGAGACAATGAAGAAAGCGAAAAAGCAGGTCTCATAATGAATATCAATAAAACTAAATTCGTGGTAATAAGCAAGGCAAAAGCTGTAAATACAAGATTGACATCTGCAGAAAATACCATAGAACGAGTAGAAAAATATAGATACCTGGGTACTTCGATAAATGAAGAATAGAATTTCAAGATGGAAATCAAAATGAATATAAAAATGGCTATAAAAGGATTTAAAAAGACTAAAGGTATTTTATGCTATAGAGAACTGAATATCGAGCTAAGAACAAGATACTAAACTGTTGTGTATTGTCTATATTAATGTATGGGTCAGAAATATGGACATTTAAGAAAAATACTAAAAGATGAGTAGAGAACTTCGAAATGTGGACGAATTCTGAAAATCTCATGGATGAAGCGAGTCACTAATCAAGAAGTAATGAACCGAATAGGAAGAGAAAGAAAAATTATACAGCTAGTTAAAAGAAATAAAGTGGAATAACTAGGTCACATAATGAGACATGATATATACAAACTGCTCTAGAAAATTATGATGGGAGAGATAGAAGGAAAGCGCGGTGTGGTAGAAGAAAAATCTCATAGCTCAAGAACATCAGAGAATGGACGCGATAGCAAGAGCCAGTACTATGTTCAATATGGCAAGAGATAGAATAAAATATGCAGTGATGACGGTCAATATTCGCTAGTTGGAGAAGCACAAAAAAAACAAGTTTCTAACATAGTATGCATTCGACTTCCGTTTGGATTACTCAAAATTAGGTTACATATTGACAAATGTTCTTTATTCAGTATGAAGTAATGTACGCGTAAAATAACTAATTTCTTACAGTTATAATAGCCAAACAGGAGGAAAAAAGTAACACATAGTGGGCCTTACTACTGGAAATTTAGGCTATTTATGTTTTCGAAATGCTTGGGATACCCTGCAAATAGCAAGTAAAGAGCAAATGGCGGAAAGGGAGAAAAACATAGAAAAAAATATAACAATTACAGGGTGTATCATAACATGTGGGACCTGTTTTTCCAGCGAATAGGAGACATCGAAACAATAAAAAAAGTTCATATTAATATACAGGGTGTATCATTAATATTGCGAAAAAATTCAGGGTGAGATTCCTTGCATAAAAATAAGAATAAAAGTTCATATAAACATGTTTCCAAAAATGCCTCGTTTCCGAGATACAGGGCGTTGAATATTATGCAATTAACAATAGGAGAATAATGCCATGTAAACAACAATAGCAACAACAACAATAAGTTATAACAGTTGTTGAAAATGACTACCCCCAACATCAATACAGGCTTCTAATCTGCGACGCATTGATTGGCGAACACGTTCAAAAATTCCGGGTGTGTGACGAATTGTT
>JABXWE010084938.1:0-16042 GCA_014611495.1 Limonius californicus
ATTTCTTTATAATTTTGACAAAGATTTGTTAGCAATGCGGTTTCTTCTGAATTCAAATGATTTAATCTTAAATTGTCCTTTAGATTTTGGAGAAGTATTTGTTTTTGGTGTAACATCTGACCGTCATTAAAATTATTGATTTGGATTTGGTTTTCTGCAGGTATATAATCTTCAAGGATAAGTGGTTGAGGTATGGTAATGGTTTGAGGATGGTTTGATGTATTTATCAAGCTAATGTGGAACCAATTGTTACGTAATGTAACTATAGCTGAGGGCATTAATATATTTTTTGTAAGGTGTAATTTAGGAGTTATTTTATAACCATCTTTTCCTACAGCTGGTAGAGTAACGAATTTTTCTGTTCTGGGTGGCAATGTAATTGTTTTCAAGGGATTATTTGAAGATTTGATTTTAGAAAAATTGCACTGGTTTCGTTTTTGTTCTTCTTGTTTTGATTTAGATTTATCATAGTAAAATGGTACGGTCGTTTTTTCTGTCTGAATGTGCATCCATCGATAATCGATATTTGCGGGTAAATTAGATAATAAGTCTGTACCTATTAGTCCGACATATTCTGGATGAAAATTAAATAAATAACACAAATGTGTTCCTTCTTCTGAAAATAAATTTTGAATTGGGACATTTGCAACTAAATTATGATAGGTTGTTCCATGTGAAGTAGAAATTTCAAAAGGGCGTTCAAAGATTGCTTCAGGGAAATGAGCTTTTGCGAATTCGGGGGAAAGTATTGTACGTGAACTTCCCGTATCTATTAATAATTTATCGTTAGTTTGAGGAATTATTATGTAGGGTAAATTGGATTTGGGATTAATTGAAAAATTTCAACCGAGGCTCCTAATGAAAATTTAGGGCATTTTCTGGTTGTTCAGTTACTTCAGGGTATTCAAATAATTGATTAAAATTTTCTGATTCTAACTCAAAATTTTCGGGGTTACAATCTTCATGTTCTTCATATTGTAACTCGTTTTGTTCAAAATATTCGTGTTCATGATTTTCGGTATCTAGTTGGTAAGTATCATGTAATTCAGCATGGTGTAATTCTTGGGAATAAAAATTTCGGGATTGATTCGATTGTTGAATGTAATTATTAGTATTAGGTCTAAAATTGTTTGGGTAATTTGGTCTTGGGGGTTGTGGTCTTTGTCTCGTTAATTGTTGTGAAGCAGGGCGTTTTTTAATAGTAGACGCTTCCATTGGTTCAGGTTTATATGTTGGTTGGTAGTTTCTTTGAGGTTTAAAAACATCTTGTCCTGGTTTTCCGTATTTTGGTTGGAAATCTGGGAAACGTTGTGGGGGAATATTTGGGTTTAGTTTGTAAGTGGGTCCTGGATTATATGTAAATTGAGGTGGATTTTGAGGATAATAATTTTGTTGTCTTTGAAAGACAGGTTTAGGAGGAATATAATTTATAGTTTGTTTAAGTTGTTGTTGTGGTGCTTTATGGTTTGAATTTTGAAAATATCTAATATCGAGTTCGTTTTTGACATACGTTAGAGCGTTTTCTAAGGTTTGAGGGGCACGACTTCTAATAAATCAACCTAGGGGTTCGGCTAATCCGCTAATAAATGCTGTGAGCGTTAAATTTTTTGCTTCAGCTAATTTATGATTTTTAATTATTTGGTCGTCTCTGGTTAGAGCAATTTTACAGTTTAATGTTGCAAGCAATGATCTGCAACGGTTAAAATATTCTATTGGTGATTCTTTATGGTGTTGTCTCAAGCGGGAAATATCAATTTTTAAATTTAATTCAGACCTTTGGTCTCCAAAGTTTTCTATGAGTAAATCTTTCAGAGATTCCCATGTATTGAAATGTTGACCTGTTATGACTTCTAATGCTGCACCTTTTAGGCGGTTTCGCGCTGCAGAGAGCAACAATTTATCAATATATGCATTTGGTTCTTGTTTTTGCCAGAACTGTGTGAGTATGTCCTCCACAGCTCTTACGTATTCAGATAATTCTGAGGGATTTCCTTCGAAACGAGGAATTTCATTTAATAGTGATACATGGAATCCTATGGGATATCCTACTAATGGGGGTTGTTGTGCCATATTTATTTCGGCGGCTTGATTGTTTAGAGCCATTTCAATATTTAAATTTTGAAAAAGATTACTTAATTGATTTATTTCAATGTCTGATGAATCCAGTTTATAATTTATTTAAGCACTTTAATTTAAGGTTAATAGGGCCTAATTCAGGGTTCCTACCCATAAAACATAAGTCGGTTTGGCAATTAAGTACCGTTATTCAGTACACCAAACGTCTCGCTTACTATGTTCTAATGTGAACTTATATTTTAAAATATTTTATTCTATATTAGTAAAAATTTTAGTTCGATGAAATTGATTGTTTCAATCGATTAATTAATTCGTAAACTTACACAGTATTCATATTGTCTTCAATAGACAGTTGTCCGCGATGGACGTGTGATTGCAATAATCGGTCCCCGGAACCAGCGATGCTTTGACCGTGGCGATGCTTGTCCGCGATGTCAGCGTTGTTGGTCTAGGGTGCGGTGAATTCGGCTTTTCGATGTTTGGAAAGGCTTCCTTCTCCTTTTTGGTGGCTGGATCGTCTCGTTGTCTTCACGCTGCGGCGATGCTTGTCCTGGTGTCGAACAATCGGGACTTTCCGTGGTAGATGGAGTTTTTTTGGATTAGGTCAATTAAGAATTAAAAAATTCAAAAAGACAAAATAATTTTGCTTTTTTGACCAATCCTACCGACTGCGCCAATTAATGGGGTTTTACGTCAAATCCAAGTTTTAAAAAACTTTATTTAAATTAATACAGAAGTATATAATATTTGACGGAGCTAATTACGGACAGCAATGTTAAAGCTAAGAGAACGTAATTAAGACTGGCTGATAATTCTACTTGCTGAGAACTATATTAAGCGTTGATAAGATAAGGATGAGCTAAAGGATATTAGCTTGCAGAATACATGCTTATTAAGATCACATAACTCTTGTATGGTTACATATTGAAATCGAGACGCTTTTAAGGATATCAAATATATATCAGTTAAACTATCATTTTACAATTTTGTTAAATAGAAATTAAAATTATTTCTTATTAAGTTATTAGTAGGTTTCTCCTGTATCAGGAGTACTCTGTAGTACGAGAAAATAGAAGGTAGTGGTTTCATAAATAAGTTGTATTTCAAATTGTAGGAAATACATCCGTTTATAAACTCACAAAAGTAGGATTACGAGATTACTTTCTGATACTGCTTAACTTGCATGCCCATAATTATGCTGTCTTAGAAACTATTATTACTAAAATATATATTATTTGATTGGTTGAAGTAGCTGGAAAATCTATTGCTTAAAAACAATATTGGCAGCTGGAAGCGAAAGTTTTACATATTTTCGTTTTTTGTTTATAATAGTAAATTTACAATTCTAAAGATTTTGTTGTTGGTCGCCTTTTTCGAAACAAATAGGCTTAGCTGAAGTCATTCCGTTAAAAACAGGTTACTACTGTTTCTGAAAACTTATTTGGAAAAACTGCAATTAAATTAGCATATTTATGTTTAATATGTTTTGAATACGTTGTGACGAGAAGCAACTCTGAAAATAGAAAATTACTTAAATTTTCTAAAAATACTTATGAAGGTATTTTACTAATAATTAAAACTCTACTTGAGAAATATCATATACAGGGGGGTCTACCGGTAGGAGAAAATATGGTTGCGCTTTAATAACGAAAATGTCGATACTTTAGTAACTAGTGTTACCCAGAAGCCATTTAAAAATAATACAGATTGTACAGAGTATCCTACAAAAATTTAAGAATGTAACATTAGCCGTTTTATTTTTTGAAGTGTTTACAGATATATTTAACAGTTTTGTGTTTGTTTGCAGCATTTGGAAACATTTTACTGATTTTAATTTTTACTTATATATTTGCTTGTATATGTTGTATAGGATTGAGGTGGCGCAGTGGTAAGAAAGCCAAGCTTTGGATATAGTAGTCCAAACGCTTCCCGGTTCGAATCACTCCAGAGTCTGAAATTTTTCTAATTCCCTGGGTGGTCGGTACTGGGTCCCGGTCTCCATTTGCCATTAGGAATCAAACTAATGGCACTCCTTGTGTTACGGTCCCACTAGAGCTGTAACAAGATCATTTACACAAAAAAATAAATACAGCACACACCAGAGAGGTTAAGCAGGGTTACGCACCAACACGGTAACCCGCAGTGTCAGGCCCTGTAGTGCATTGCACAAACTAACTTAGCCTTGGATCACACCAAAACGATGACCCTACAAAGCCAGTGGAAGCTGCATAATAATGATAATAATATATTATGATGTAGATGTGTTATATTGAAATGGTAAGAGGGTCTGTTTATAAAGCAGACCTTTTTTTTTTATTAACGTTTACCTGATCAACATCTTGCAATGTTATACATGGTATTGATAATATTTTACATTAAGTATCATTATATATTAACACGAAGGAATACATTTCCTCTAACTTAATCTCTATTGATGTTTTATCTTAATCTATATCCACCAGATCTTGCAGTAATTGGCGTTTAAGTCGGATGTGGATATTTTTCTGACACAACTGTTGTACGATTTCATTACTTCTATTTTTGGTATTCTTGATAAAATTCTTTGTCATTCTTCTAACATACTGCTCTATAGTGTCTATTCCAAGTTCCTTGTGTATTTGTTCGTTGCTTATAAACCACGGGGAATTCATGGCAATACGAAGAACTTTGCATTGGAATACTTGTAGCTTCCTCATATTTGTTTTCGAAGTCGTCATCCAACGTGATGGAACAAGCGTGTGTTATTATTGGTCTGAGAAGAGTTTTGTACAATTCTTGCACATTCTTTACGCAAAGGAGAATTTCTATTAATTAGACGGAATAACTGTTTAAGTTTTACGTAGGCTTGATTTAGTTTATTGTTTATATGCAAACTCCAGGTTAATTTTGTATTCATGTAGTACACTCCTAAATATTTGATTGCCCCAGTTCTTGCATCCCATGGGATATCAGCCCCAAATATTTGCAGTTTCGGGTGATCCGTAATTCGTTTGAGAACAAATATTTTGGCGAGCACTTGCTGGGGTTTAGTGTGATGCGCCATTTCCTGAGCCATGGGTTTAGAATATTGATGGCTGATTGGAGTTGATTGATCGCAATATATAGATTGGTGTGCTGAGTGATAATAGCTGTATCATCAGCAAATAATGCGACTTCGCTCATGTTGGGAATGGGGATACCGTAGATAAACAAGTTGAATAGCGTAGGCCCCAATACACTTCCTTACGCAACTCCAGTGTGAATGTCCGAGATACTAGAGATGGAGGCATTAATGCGGACTGGAAATTTTCGATTTTCTAGGAATGAGAATATGATTGCGGTTAGATAATGTGGAATTTGAGTTTTTAGGATTTTATATTGTAGCCCTTCTATCCAGACCCTTTCAGAAGCCTGAGTTATGTTTAAAAGCAGAGCTAAACATACTATTATTTGTTGTCCAATGGCTAAACTATAAAGTGCGCCCTGTTGAGAAGTACCCAAGATTACGTTTAATCTATAAATACTCTAAAAAAATACATTATCCCAAAAAAAAACGTTACGTACTTTGCCCTTCGAGTGGAAGCCTCTATTACTGAAAAATTTTGGATGGAACTAGAGTCTTTACGAATTTAATAAACAAGGATGGCCATTAGGCAAAGTGCTAATCCTTGTGAAAAATATATTTTGTAACCGAAAACAGAACAGACGATGCAGCAAGGAAATATGGACTGACCAATTCACATACCTAAAAAACTGCACGTAAAGTTTACTACAACTGAGTATCAAAAATATGATATGCAGCTTTACAGATAACGACTAATATTATAGTAACAGTAACTTAATGTATTCATTAGTCACGGGATATATAAATGATTAGTTTGTGTTATTTAAAAAGATTAATTTTAGGTATACATGGAAAAAACTAATTTTTAAAATTAGTTTCATTTAGTTTATTTTTAAGATCTCGAGGCAGAAGTGTTTATTGTACCCATGAGACTACATACAGGATGCCACTAAAAATCTACACCGCCTAAAGGATACAATATCAAATCTCATTTCCGCAACAAAAAACATATTTGTGCTGAAATAGAACAAACATGAATATCTAGAATTTACTAACAAGTATTTAACGATGCAACCCCTAGAGGGCTAAACAATGTTTACAGTTATGATGCAGAAGCATATTGTAAATCTGCAATGCAAACAATTCTATTTATTGAAGATTTACACTTGTGTAAGCTTTTCTATTTAAGTCATTATAATTTAGGTATTTAAAAATAACTGTGAAAACTGTGTCAAAAAGATTTATCTACCATTTAATGGATGTGATTTTATTACTTATACTCGCAAAACTTCCAAAGTTTCAGTAAGTACGGCAGAAAGCGTTTAATCTATGGAAAACTGTAGATGAATTCCTTCATCTGATTTGAGTGCTTTCGGATATTTATACTAAAATTTCCCAATGAATTTTTGATACCTTCTCAGTTTAATCAAACTCAACCGTAGAATTATCAAAATTCTTTATAAAATAACTGCATTGGTCTATCAATCTTTTTCTTACTGCATAAATCGACCTACTATGCTTGCATGCTTGTACACATTCCAAATCTACGCAAGTGTTATGTTGATGATAGCCTGCATTGCATCTATTTTTATGTTACCGGTATTTTATGTACGTTCAATATGTAAGCAAGATTGATCAGTTACAACGTTCTTAAGTACTTGAGTAATAACATCATGGGTATTATTATAGTAACTGTTAAAGTTGCAGAGCGCTCATACATAATGTCCGGTAATATATACATACATAAATATTTGGTAGAAAATTATTTTTTCCTGGGCAGAGTAGTAGTTAGTATTAGGTAAAACTTAAATTAGTTTTGTTTCTTAAAGTTCGACATTGATTTGTAATTAATTGTGGAGTTTGTCTTAGCACCGGAATTTAGAATATTTTTGGAACTTTTTTAAATCGAACTCTATCTGGTATTACTTGCACTACAATTTATTAGATTACAATCACAGCGTGTCAATTTGAAATTATTATTTTAACAAAATTGTGGCATCTACCAGAGTTCAAATAGTAGGTAAGGGCAGGTAGAAATCAATAGAAAATTTGCATGAACCCAAAGATAATTAATGAAGACAAGTACTAATTTAAAGGAATGTTCTTCGTCGTATGGAATAGTGAAAATATAGTGTCGCGAACTCGAAGGTCGAAGACTGTTACAAAGATGAGCGAGCAATTGACCTTTACAAACTTATAGAACAAATTGCAACTACTAATTGCCAATGGCTAGAAACAATAAATTAATAATTAAAACGAGGAAAGAGTGTACTATAAAACAACAAATAAACTACAGAAGTACTTAAATACGAATTTATCATGTACATTAAATTAAATACACTTCGTTTCATATGAAATGCACCACCCATTAAAAATAAGGCTACGGGTTTGAAACTTTATAATGTTTCATTATTGCGTATGAAATGATTACGTTTTCATAAAAAAGATTAACAGTTATAAGAAAACAATAATAACAACGCAAACCAAATTAATAATGTGTGTAACATCGCCATGAACAGCAATGCAAGCATTTACCCGTGTGGCATGCTTTCTATCAAGTGGTCTATGTTCTCCTGGGGTATCTCGTTCCATATAATTTCAAGTTGCTGTCTCACCTCGTCTAAGTTGTTAGGAGCTCTTGGCAGTAATCATAATCGTCGACCCATCATGTCCCAAAGACGTTCAATCGGTGATAAGTCCGGTGATCGTGCAGGTCAGGGCAATACTTGCAATTGTGCTTGTTGGAGGTACGTTCTGGTAATGTTTGCAGTGTGTGGACGTGTGTTATCCTGTTGGAAAACACCGTATAGTAACGTCTGCATGAATGGTACTAACATCGGTTCCAGGACATGATGAATATAGCGATGAGCATTTAAAGTTCCTTGGACGAACACAAGAGGTGATCTTCTACCGAAACAAATCGCACCCCAAACCATAACTCCAGGTGTTAAAGCTGTATGGCGTCTTTTAGCAAACTCTAGATTTCGTCTTTCTCCTCGATATCGACGTACCTTCCTATGGCCGTCATTTTTCCTCAAACAAGTCTTGATTCGTCACTGAATACCATGTCGTTCCATTGCTGATTCCAATGCTGCCGCTCTTGACACCAAGCAAGCCTAACAGCCTTGTGATATGCAGTTAACGGAGCCGCTGGAATGAACGGTAGGATCGCAGTCCAAACGAAAAGCTTCTTCTGTAAATTTATTGTTGCGGCTGTGAAGAGCTCGCATCCAGTCTACAGTAACAGACCTTGTTGTTTGAAAGCGGTCTCGTGTAGCCATTCTTCGAAGAAGTCGACCTTCACGTACATTCGTGTACACCTCCACCTAGCTGGAAGATGTCGCTGAATGCCTTCTTCTGACTAAGCAGACCATATTCGTGCAACTGTAGTATGGTTCCGATTTACCCTTCTACCAATTTCACGAACAGAAAGTCCAGCTTCTTCCATGTCGATAAGTCGACTTCTATCAAAATCGAAAATGTGGTTAAAATTTCTACGTTGTCTTACTGGAGGCATTTTAAAACATTAATTCTGTCACAAAATATAACAAAATCTGGAAACGGCTAATTAATGTTTACTAAATATTGTTTTGTTTTTAAGCAACAAGTTGATGAGAGACAGTGGACGAACATCACAACTACTTGATTGTTTTAATGGAAATAGTGATCATTTCATACGCAATAATAAAACATTATTTTAGCAAATTTTCAATCACCTAGCTTTATTTTGAATGGGTGGTGCATTTCATATGAAACTGAGCATATATGCAACAAAAGCACTACATACACAAATGCAAATTTCAGAAATATTTTGTACATTTGAAAAATAGCTTTCCTGGGATTGAATAGTTTACTCCTAAATTTAAAAAATCATTTTATATAAATATGTATTTATTACTCGTACTTCAGCAGAATATTAAAAAAGAACATAATAATCCTTAAGGTTGTAACATATTATGTTAGTATCGATAATCGGTATATAAACAATGCTTTTTGAATAACTTCGAGGGCAGCTTTTTTAGTTTCTACGAAAGGAAAGCAAAACTTTTTTTGGAACAACCTGTTTTATTACTTTTCAAAATATTCCCCTTTAAGATTTATACACTTTTGCATGTGTTCAAATCAATTCTCGGAACAGTTTTTCCACTATGAAGTTGATATCTCAAGAACATGGTTTCTTTAGACTTCAACAGCTTCTTGAGATGATGAAAATTTGTTGCCACGCATTTTTTGTTTGGCACTCAGGAACACAAAGAAGTCGTTAGGCGATAAATCAAGTGAATACGGACAATGAGACAGTAATTCGATTTTTTTCTCCTTGAAGTAATCAATTGTTTGACGTGCTGTGTGAGAGCTGGCATTGTGATGATGAAGAATAATCCGACGTTTTCGGTTGTTTTTCCTGATTTCGTCGATGATTTCTGGCCAACAAATTGTTGTATACCATTCAGCGTTAACTGTTTTTCGATCCTCTAAAGGAATGGTTGCGACATATCCAGTACAACCGAAGAAACAAGCGATCATTTTCTTGAAAGTGTTTCGTAAACGAACAACTTTTGTGGGATTCGGTTCATGTACACCCAAACAGTGTATTGTTGCTTAATTTCCGTTTCATACGAATATATCCAAGTTTCGTCACCTGTTAGGATATTGTTTGTGGATTTTGCAGTTCCTCGGTCGAATTTTATGAGCATTTCCTTACAAAAATTAACACGAGCCTTCTTTTGAGCTCCTATTAAATTATGCGGGATCCATCGGGAACAGATCTTTTTCACAACTAACCGTTCATGCAAAATCGAATGCACTGCAGTGTTCGATATGCCTAAGGATGTCTCTATCTGACTGTAAGTTACATGCCGATTTTTTTCAATCATGTTGCGTACAGCATCGGTGTTTTTTGGAATAACAACCGATTTTGGTCGACCTTCATGAAATTCATCACTGGTGGACGCAGTACCACGACGAAATTCCGGAAACCAATTGTAAATAGTCTTTTCTGATGGTATTTCATTACCAATAGTTGAACGAAGCGATTCTATGCATGGTTGTTGAGTGAGGCCTATACTAAAATCGAAAAAAATCATCCATCGAATGGACCTTCACGTGAAATTACCATTTTTTCACAAAATTGCTTTTTTTTAAACGCTCACTGTAAGCAAACTACTCGGCTACTTTCCAAGTTGCCACTGTTTTCACAATAATAAACGTCAAATTTTACGAAAATAGTAATGACACATCTCAATAGCGCCACCTAGTGGTCGTTTGAAAAAACTTTAAAGGCTACTCTCGTAGAATACAATATAATTCAAGCTGATTTTGATTACATTCCAACCAAATGCAATACAATAAAATTAGAAATATTTAGCAAAATCTGTATCGCAAAGAATTACCGCGTTACGCGTCACACATTTTTATTAGTAGGACGGATTAAGTTAATATTGATTTAGAATAAATAAATAAACAAGATGGGAGTATAAATAAGTCTTATAGTCTTAAAATCTGTCATTTAAAGTACAGTTACTATATTGCTTTACCAAATTTATTTAAAGAGAATTAAGGTAGCTAAGGTAACTGACAACTAATTATATACAAAAATCACACCTTAGCATAACGCCTGCAAACATTAATTGGATATCATTTTCTAGTTCACCGTATCCGATTTACACATAAAGCTGTAAATGATTATGTAAAAGTTTTAAATCTGTTTGCTAATTAACAACAGCTTCAACATTAACTGAACTTTAGTTGTACTAGCCATTCTTACGCAACTTTCTCAAATTCTTAAAGGAGTAATGCGTACAATATAAAAATTATAAATTACGCAACAAAACGTTGCAATGTACTTCAAATAAGTTAACCTGTCTGCTTTGTCGCAACCACCTAGTATATTTACTGTATACTACCGGAATAAAATCCAGATATAACAAGTTCCTCGCAGATTTCCCAGAATAGAAATAGGAAAAGTTATATTTCTACCTCAAATTTGGTAAACAATCGAAACTTATGCGATAATACACTTGAACTCATTTAATGATTTACACAACTAAAACCATTCACTGCACTTTCAAAATGCGAGGGCTGTTCTCTTTCCGCTGAGCCTATCTAGCAGGATGTGATATTTTGAAAAAAATTTAGTTTAAAATTTTAACGTAGTGTTTTACAAATTTAATTATGAGTTCATGTTGTCAAATATACTTGAAGGTTTTTAAAATACATAATTTTAAAGTAATTCTTTCTCCAAGAAATCATGGAATTGAATAAAAATCGCTGTCGAGCTGTAGGTTTTTACAATTTCACGCTTGGCTTAAGCCGTAAAGAACGTTTTGAGGAAATCAATCGAGTGTTTGGTGGCAAGTCGTGTTCCTTAGCTACCGTAACGCGGTGGTACGATATATTTCAACGTGGTCGACTTTCCTTAAATGACAACTTTCGAACTCCTAAGCCAAAATACGGCAGTTACCGAAAAGAATATTGGTTTTGTACGAAACATGATTGTAGAGTACCGGCATGTTACTGCTAGGGGTAAGCAACTTTGAAGATTGGTGTAAAGGGAATTGGCACCATTTTACACAAACAATTGATGGTACATAATCTTTGTGCCCGTTGGGTTCCCCACAATTTGACTCTAGTTCTAAAAGGAATCCGTGTGGCATGGTGCAGATTTACAGTGGATCGCTTTGACAATGGATCGTCTCATTTGGTGTAAAACATCATTACAGGTGATGAAACGTGGATATACTGCAATGATCGCGAAGATCGCGAAAGAAAGTAACAGTCGGCAGTTTGGAAGATCGTCGATGCTGAATGGTACACTACAGTTTGTTTGCCTCGAGTTCTCTAAAATGTTCACGAAAAACGTCCAAGAGGAAGGATCATCTTGCATCAGGATAATGCTCGGGCGCACACTGCTGCTCGAACGACTGACTATTTGACTGCCCAAAACATTGAAATAATGGGTCATTCGCCGTATAGTCCAGACCTAGCATCTCTTGATTTCTTTTTAATTCCGCATGTGAAGAATAAGTTACAGGGTTTACGTTTTACAAATGTAACAAATAACCTAACGCGGGAAGATTGGAGAAAATGTTGGTTTTCAGGAATGCAAAAATGCATTCACTGTGGAGGGGAACACTTTGAAAAATTATAAATAAATGTGTTTTGTTAATAAATTGTGTATTACTTTACTAGGCTCAACAGAAAGAGAATAGCCTTTGTATTAAAATGCATTTATCATACAATTTTCACGACTAAGTTTTTTGCTAACATAATTCGGATACATACAGAAAAGTCATAGCTAAATTATTTGGGAATATATATTTTCTCACGCTCAACTAGTAATATTACCTATAAAGAGGATACAATGCTATACATATTACCGATTTGTAGTCAGAAAGGTAACTTATAAGGTGCTTCTACTTTCTTGCTAGCTCTTAGTTCTCCTCTAAAAAATTAATTATGCTCTCTGACACCTTCAGGAATGTTGTTATATATGTTCACACGAATATGGTGTGCCAGGCAGTCGACATGTAGCTTCTCTATTTACGAAAATGATTTATAGACTTGTAATCACAGCGTAAAGTGAATGCAAGTAATTTACTGGCTTTTAAGGTATTTCTGCACTGCATACCCTTCTTGTTGCGAACTGCAGATATTCTCTTTGGTTCAATAAAACCCTGGCCTAAAACCTTAATTTTTCGGTAGATAAATTAATTAGTTAACGTCTAGTTGAAGTATTAACGACTGATCTTAAAACGGATTTCGAACCAAGTATTTCAAATATTCCCATTTCAAATAGGCACACTTAAGAAGACAAGATATAAAAATTACTTCGTTTAGTGGCAACAAATTATTGAAATTGCTGATGAAATTTATAACAGAACGTGCTGATCTATTTTTGATAATAAAAATTTTATTTTGACGTTTTTATAAGTTTGAAATGTAGTTAAAATGTTAACAGGTTTTACACTTTTCTGTACTAACAAGTAACCAAAATGCTCCTATTTTGATCTAGATTTTCGTTCTGTGATTGGCAATTGAAAGGGGTTGATTCAAAATGGGACCTGAAAACGGTGTACGCTCCTGATTTTAATTTCTTCATATAATAAGAAAAGTAATCTAATAAAAATAATATATCTGTTCTTGCATGAACTGTATTAAGTCGTATATGTCTTTGTTACTAATAAACATCAAATTTTAACAGAAAATTGTTTAGTGTCAGCAAATAGAGAATAACATATTTGATCTAAAGTGTCATTTGAACGTATATAGGTTTTTTTGGTAATCATATATTTTGTTAAAAAAAAACTAGTTAAATTGGTCTCTCATGGTTCTGCTTTATTAAAAGTGGCTTTTATATACCTTCATCTTAGGGGATTGTTTTTACTCATTTTATATATAATAATGCTAAAATTATTAACATTACTGCTAATTGTGCCACAATCCTGTTCCTTTTGTGCGCCATATCGAACAATACAAATTCGTGTAGGTACATTATAGAACACTCTTGGAATACGTATAAATTATTATCTGCCTTTGAATTTGCACAATGTTGTAATGCCTGTAATAAACCAAGAAACTACAACTTAACTACAACATAAGATTACCATATTTTAATTGCACTCCACCAACATAGGTTAATTAATTAAATTTTCTATTTTGAGTTAGTATAATAATATTATCGTGAGATAATTAGATGTAATAATGTTGTCGTGAGATGGTTAACTATTAATTGCACCATGTGTGCATATTATGCTGTCTGATCTCGTTTCCTACTTCTACAGACAGTTCAATAAGTATCATGGTATGTAATATCATTAACGATAAATATTTTGCTAATTTTACAGGACTAAATAATAAACTACGTATACAGATTTACGTATAACCTTGATATTTAATATTGTATTAAACTATGATGCTTTAAACTTCATAATTATACTAAATTTTAACAGTCAAATTATTGTATCCGCAACCGGTAAATAGCGAAGTTGCTGGATTCTACTGTTTCACAAAGTTTAAATAAATGTTTGTAATATTTTTTTAATTTAGTAATTTTGAATGAGCCGTATGTGCACAATTTGACATAGGAAAATTGTAATAATCTAAGCTATAAGTTTTGTTGGAATAAGAGTTTCGACTGAAATAGCTTACAAGTTTTAATAAAAAATTTATTACCAAAAAGTCTGGTTTAAGAATATTTTTTAGAAACTTAATCATAAAATTATAAAGCAACTTTAAACATTTAATAAGTGTTGAAGCTTTATACTGCCGTGTTATTTTATCTCTAATTGTTTAACCAAGATACTACTTTATGTAGCGAGTCTCTGAAATAAATTGTTGAGTATAGCTTGGGACTGATTTTCATACAGTCTAGTCATTTCCGATGGATAATTTAGGGTTGCTGTGTTGTTTGATGGTTTTTTTAGACCGCAGGCCAATATAGAAGGAGTTAGAAGCTTCTGCCATTCCTATTTGTGTTTCCTTATCTGTAAAAAAACTTAGTTTAGAATATGTGTGATAATTTCGGCATATGTAAACAAATATGTGTTTTGTGGGAGTTTAGATTATCCTGTGTGAATTTTATAAAACCGTTTTTGTTCACGAGCATGCCGGGAACCATTTAAGGCACATAAATATTCTTAGTGAGTCGAGTGCGAGCATTGATACAGAGTGGGTGCAACGCGCGCGCTCCGTTATCAGTACGAAACAGCCGATTTAAAAGCTATCATTAGCCTACATAGTGAGTACATTATTATGATTAAAACAATACTAATAGTCATTAGCTACAAGCATATTATCTAATGATCACGAAATGGATCAACAAGCCCAATCAAAGCGCAAAATTGATGAATTAACACCACCTATTAATGAGGTGCAGAAACGATACATGTGGTCAACAGAAGAGCTGATAACAAAAAACAGATTTTACTTACCGACGCAAAATGATAATGAGAACAACACCGAAGAAAATAATAAATCAGATAACCAACCAACTACTTCCACCAGCAAACCCGAAATTCCGCCATTTTATCTCCATAATGCAATAAATCACAAGGCTCTTGTAGCCGATATCAAAACGATAGTAAAGGAAACATTTACAACAATGTGCAGCACAAACATGCTTCGCATAAATTTAACAGACGAAAACGACTATCGCAACCTCACCAAGTTTTATCGCGACAATAAAATTCAACATCACACATTCCAAAATCCAAATGCAAAACCACTATCAGTGGTAATTAAAAATGTCCCTTTATCAATAACTACCGATGAAATTAAAGAAGAGCTAAAAATTCTACCTGTTATTAATGTAACACGACTATTGACAAAAGAAAAAAAGCCCCTTCCAGTATGTGCAGTAGAATTAACTAACAATGATGAGGCCAAAAAAATCTTTACCTTGAAGTCAATATATTATTCAATTGTGACCGTAGAAATAAGCCACAAACCAACAAATTTACCACAGTGCCATCGATGCCAGCGCTATGGGCACACCAAAAATTACTGTACCCTTGCTCCAAGATATGTCAAATGCGCTGGAAACCACATCCACAATGAGTGTACCAAACAACCCAATATCAAACCAACATGTGTAAACTGCGGAGGAGACCATGCTGCTAGCTATCGCGGATGCCCACATCACATAGAACTCCAGCAAAAACGCATTAAAAATAAACCGATCGCAAACAATTCTCGTGTCAACCCAATGCAAACCTTTTCTGATCGAATTAAAAATGTCTTAAACCCCAACCTCACGACTGCAACACCAACAGCAACCCAACAAACTGAATCTTCCCAGTCAAATATTATCAAAATCATAATTGTCCTAATAACCCCATTTCTTCCGCAAATCAAAACTTTTATTACAACAACCATATTACCCTTATTGTTCAATGGACCATAATACCCAACGAGTAATACAAAATC
>JABXWE010084944.1:0-10399 GCA_014611495.1 Limonius californicus
AGCGCGCCTCTCGCCAACTAGATTTTAATCGCGCTATAGATTGGAGCGCCACGCCGTCGTGCTCAAATTCGTGAAAGGCGCGCGCCAACATCTTTCATTTATTAGAAGTGGAGAAGTAGATTGACTACGTTTACTGTTCGCAGGACCAATTTCGGCTGCTTTATACTTAAGTTGATTTTTCACGTTTTCAATTGTCTGCTTTAAATTATCCATAATAACGGCTTTCACACTCGCGAGTACTTTGCACTGTGTCGACTGGTTAATACTGTGGATACCCTAGCTCCAAAGTCGTTATATAGCACTTCCTCAAGGCTACCCCTCCATCACTAGCAATTACTTGAAGACCATTTCACCCACCATCAACAACCTTCAAGTCGAGGTTATACCTCCCACCTTAAGCCTTTAAGGTCATGTCTACGACTACCCACTACCTTATATTCAAGGTTGCTGCTGGTGGGGGTGTCGACCTTCAACACTTGTCCGGTAGTGGGTTGAGGTAGCCTTGAGGAAGTGCTACATATATCCAACCGTTACTGCGACAAACTTCAGTTCAGTGTGTACAGGGCATCATGAATACTATATACGAATACTGCGACGAAGACTTCCTCGATGACGAGGGTGTTTACAACTTCGATTGTTTCTCGGTTTATGCGAAGAGTCGACCTGCCAACACCAAACTTCTTCATGCGATCGCAACCATCGCCACTACCCGCTTCATGGGTGGTGAGCGCATCGCTGAGACGCAGATCCTGACAACCCGAAATTATCCAGTCGCATCCCATGAAACCTCATCCTTAGAAGAGCACTTCCACCGGTTGATTATGGATCCCATTAGACGTTTCATGAGCCGACACTATGAAAGCTCACTCCAAAATCTCACATTCCGTTGGGACGATGATGAGTAATTCCTCATTCCTTAATCACACCTCCCACCATTTAACCTTCAATATTTCTCCCACCATTCAACCTTGAATTTTTCCCCCATCATTCTGCTTATAAGTTCAGCCTGCCCGACTTCAGTGTTAGTTGGTTTGTCTTTCTCAAACTGTTAATATGTGCGGTCAAGTTCCAGAGTTCAGATGCTTTACGGAGCGCTTGCTAACATTCGCGAATTGGCCGGGAACTCAATCTCCTGACGAACTAGCGCGTGTCGGTTTCTTTAGCTGCAAAGCACGTGCAGGTTTCTTTAGAACCAAACAGCTTGGCATTCATGCGGATGAGGTGGAATGTTTCTACTGTGGAGTTCGCATTTTTGACTGGGAGCCGTCAGATGAACCGCTTGCTGAACATCTCAGATGGTCCCGACATTGCGGATTCGCTCTACTTATGCAGGGATTAAAAGCTGTAGAGGAGTTAATCGAGCAGGCCAAAAAAAGACTCCAATGGACCGACAGCAGCAGCCTCGAAGACATCGGTGCAGATGTTGCTGGTAACAACGTTGCAGACATTAGCAATCGCGAATTACTACTTAAGATATTGTATCAACTCACACATAAACCTGTTTAATGCTCATAACATACTTTAATAAATGTATCAATAATGCTTTACTATGTTTTCATTTTGTTTATTCTGAAGGGTGGTAGAGTATATAACTATTCCACACATTTTATTTCACCATTTGCAAGTTTGCACCAGCACCACCAACATGGTGCGTGAAACGTTAGTTCTTGAGTACATATTCGATGACATAGCTGTTCAAGCCAAGCACGCCGTAGACAAACTTGA
This sequence comes from Limonius californicus, assembly GCA_014611495.1. Taxonomy (NCBI): domain Eukaryota; kingdom Metazoa; phylum Arthropoda; class Insecta; order Coleoptera; family Elateridae; genus Limonius; species Limonius californicus. Next base: position 1,726 of record JABXWE010084944.1, read on the forward strand.
GCTGATAGTTATTAATCATCTCATGGAGATGAAAAACAACACTATGTCTTTGCATTTAAAAATTACTGGTAGTGCAACATTTATTCCAAATGATTTAGAACTTGTTATTCCTGAGACGGAATTAAATGCCGATACCGATGTGAATGAGTGGTATGAAAAAACCTTCAGCAATGTTTTCCATTTGATGGAAAAGACATGTCACCGCTTGCAACGCTTATACCTCGAGGTTACTGCAGATTTTAAAACAACCGAATTTCTCGGTAAAGGAGACGGAGAATTAGTTCCAATTCCAGATTTTATAACAACCAAGGTTCAAGGCGTAAATACCTGCAGGAAAATCCGCATTTGCTAAGACTTGTATAGTGCATGTTTCGAATTATTATGTAAAACTTGTATTTTATGTATTTGCAATTATCATGTAATTTTTTGTACAATAAAAACTTATATGATTTTGATTCGTTTTGATTGAATTGACCTTACACATTCAAGGTTTAGGGGGTGCTGGCTGGCCTTGATCAGTTACTCAAGGTATTCTGAGAGGTGGTGACCTTGGACTCGAGATCCAGTGAGGGGAATCTGATGACCTTGAATCGAAGATCGAGTGAGGAGAAACAATGGCCTTGACCTTGAAATCAAGTCCGGAGTAGGGGGTGGTCGTCAAACTGTCCAACTCTATCTACTCAAAATTAATTTTGTACACAACCTAAATCACCTTCACTGTCACAACCGATTGATGCTGTAACGTTACGGACCCTTGCGTTGTGTTTATTTTTTATTCGTCGTGACTCGTCGTGCTCCGTCGTGATCGTCTTGGGTTTGGATCTAGAGTAGTTAAGCTAAATACGTGAAATAAAACACCAGAGAGGTTTAATACTTTTATTAACGTCAATATCAGCTGCAGACAGTGCAATTTAACTACCTCCGGTATTCACCTGTTCAGGCTAGGAAACTGCAGGAAACCTTAGCCGAGGTAGCGCGACGTGATCTCAAGTACATATATTTCCTTAGGAAATTTAAACTATTTGCTCAGTAAAATACTAAAGATGCAGTTATAGGCCAGTTCGCAGGGTGGTTTTCTGAAGGTGCAAGGTGAATTATTAAGGACCTGGAATACAAAGAGCTCGCAGGTGAAGGGTCAAGGGAACTTGACACTGCAGCCGAGATACCTCAAAGCGCAATTGTCAAGGGATGCCGTAGCTGCCGAGATACCTCAAAGCCCTTGGCAGGTGAAGGGTTAAGGGAACTTGACGCTGCAGCCGAGAAGCCTCAAAGCGCAATTGTCAAGGGATGCCGTAGCTGCCGAGATACCTCAAAGCGCTTGGCAGGTGAAAGGTTAAGGGAACTTGTAAAGGAACTGTGCTTCTTGATGTTTAGATCAAGAATAATCCTTTCAGAACAACTTACTTCTGCTTTTATAGCCCCAAATGTGGGTGTTTTGGGGGGGTGTAAAACTGTAAACATGCTGCACGTGTGTACCAATTTGAAAACAAATTTAACGCTCCATTTATTGTGAGCCCAATAATATTTAGTTAAAATTAATTAAATTATATGAGTGCTATTCAGAAACAGCCGAAATAACACTCTTTGCCTAATCTTCAGCTCCTAATAAATTTGGTATTTAATTAACACGTCCATGCGTGGAATTTCACCCATGAGGGTTTCTTCTCCTTCTAGCCATTTCCTACCCATGTTTGGGTATAGGCCTCTCTCATATGCTTCCATCTTTCTCGATTCTGTGCTGTGTTGTACCAATTAAAACCTCCAGCTCTCTTTATATCATCTCCCCATCGTTGTTAAGGTCTTCCCACGCTTCTTCTTTCTCCCCAGGGTCGCCACTTCGTTACTTTCTCACTCCATCTCTCTGTCGATCTTGCCACGTGGCCCGTCCAGTTCCATTTTAATGTGCTTATTCTTCTTGATATATCTTCGACTTTTGTTTTTTCACGTATCCATTGGTTCGTTTTTCTATCTTTTAATGTAATGCCTAATATTCTTCGTTCGACTGCTCTCTGATGTACTTGCATTTTAGTCATGTTTTTCTTGGTTAGTACCCATGTTTCTACCCCGTAGATGGTCGCTGGGAGTATGCACTCGTTGTGAATTAGCTCCGTGTATCTATAATCTATTCGAGCTTTTCTCATAGCCTGTATTATTGCCCATTTCTCTACAGTATCGAATGCTTTCCTGAAATCGATGAAAACCATCCATATAGGGATATTATATTCTGTGGTTTTTTCTATTACTATTTTCAGCGTATGAAGATGTTCAATTGTGCTGAAACCAGTCCTAAATCCTGCTTGTTCTTTTGATTGATGAATTTCAAGTTTGTGTTCAGTTCGGTTTGTTAGTATTCTTGTAAACAGCTTATATATTTGAGACAACAAGCTTATGGGTCTGTAATTTTCCAAATCTTCTGGGTCGACTTTTTTATATATTAGAATTACTATCGCATTTTCCCATCCTTTCGGTATATCCCTTTGCGCCATACATTCGTTAAACAACCTTCTTAGTTCTTTCAGAACCGTGTCTCCTCCTTCTTTAAGCATCTCTGCTAGTAGGGTTTGAGGGTTTAGTTCGGCAAAAAAAGTAATAGGTTAGGCAGATTATGGCTACCCTAAACTAACAATTTTATTTATCACAAGAACTGACCGCGCTAAAGACAGCTGTTATTGCCTATCTTACGCACTTGAGATCAACTAATTCGCAGTCATATTGTTAACCTATTTACCTGCAATAAATAGCCGAAAGAAAGACGCTGAAAACTAATATTTTAAATATGGAATCATAACATTCAACTATCGAATGGGTAGTTGTTTTATAATTCCATTCATTGTAAATGAAAGTGGATATTTATTTTATTTGTAGTCCTCATAAATTAAGTGGCCCCGTAAAGGACCGACCCTTTACAAAAAATAAACACATGTGCAGGAACGGCCGTTCCGAAGATCAGTGAGGCGTGCTTTCTAAACACCAACTAAAATTAATTAGCAGTTAAATTTTACATGAAATATTTATGCGAGTATAGATTAAAAATTAAAATTATGATCATGATGTCCCAAAGTTCAACTGTCTGTAATAATATAAACATAATGGCAAATGCGGTCCGCTACAATACAAATCATACAGCTTTATGTATTTATTTTGAAATTTGGCAATTACAAATTAACAAATTAGTATTATCTTGGCGCTTGCGCACAAAATAACTAATGCGCTCGATTTTCATCATGGTCAAGTTGAATCAAATCTAGTATTGGACCTAGTACTGAAATCTATTCAAAGCTTCTAGACAAAAAAAGTATAATGTAAAAAAAACTTTACTCAATATGTGTTGGGTTAAATGGGCAACATGTAGACGAGCATTGTCATGGAGAAGAGTGATGCTGTTACTCAATAATCCGTCTTGTAGAAGTTGCCAACCAAAAGTACTGTTAATTTCTTAGGCAATAAAAAATTTGAGTGACGCTAGACAATTTGCTCTGTGGGATACAATAGTACATCCAAGATTCTGCTGCGATGATTCGTTCTAAAAGAATTGTCTCCTTTATTTTGACCTGAAGAAATTTTTTTTAAATTTGTTCCTATTTTTGCTTCATTTATACCAATCAAATGCTAAGCCCCTTGCAAAGTATTGTTTACTTAATCGTGTACCTAGTCGACGATAAACATTAGCAGTTTTTTTATCTTCACTGCCCAAAAATTTGATAACAATTAATTGCGTAATAGAACTGGGTACATTAATTGAAGATATGTTCGACACAACTGTCATTGTTTACACTAACAAAATACCATATCTGGTAGCTATTGACAACATACGTGTATTAATTATTTCAAAGCAAATTCAGATACAGTTCGTTGCTGATCATCATCCTAGTCATCAACGATCTATTGTTAGACGTAGATCTCTTCCAATATCGTTTCTGCTATCCTCGCCTTATGCCATATCATGCTAGCCGTTTGCTGTTATTGTCTTTTCATCATCCAGCCATCTTTTTGGAAGTCTGCCAACGCTGCGCTTTGGTAGTCGTGGATGCCGCCGGAAGCTTCTGTTAAACCACTCATCTGATGTGCCGCACCCAGTCGCACCTCAATTTTGTTGCTCTCTCTATTATATCGACTACTTTGGTACGTTTTCGTATTTCGGTATTTCTAATCCGTTCTCTCAGGTTAATCCCCAGCTTGGATCTCTTCATTACTTGTTGTATCGTTCGTAGCTTCTCTTTCCGTTTGTTTGTGAGTGTTATTGTTTCTATGCCGTAGGTTAACACTGCCAACACTTTTCTCTATAGACATAGTGGTATGACTTTGTTTTTGAGAATATATCTCGAATGATTAGTTCGTTATTATAAGTGAGAAATATAAAAGTCCAGGTCAATTCCATACTCCGTTCACACTATTTCGTATCTGTAATGGTAAATATACTGTAGACCCTCATAACTATTTTTAATTTAATATACATATAATAATAGCCACGTGTGGCTCGCGCCGCTTTGGATGTCGCTCGTGTTATCAACAATGCGCACTTGTAGATGCTAAATGTTTAACACAACTATTATTCTGTTGCGAGATTAATTTAATAGGGTTTCAGTTGCTAACGTATACCAAATAAAAATGATTATTTGTACAAAAACGATAAATATTGATAAACTGGCACTGCACTTCTGTTCACATCGAAGTCCTTATGTCAAGAGAGAGGGGGAAAAGGTGAATTCCAGTTTGGAAAGTGTGCACCTTATTAACATGGGTATGTGTAGTTGCATACGTTAGGCCACACACTCGATGGCGCAGCGACTCCAAGCGACTGACGCCGTAATTTCAGCGGATCAACGATGGCAGCGCAGAGCGGAGTCAGATGGGTTCGTTGAGGTAGTTCGTAATACGTGTTTACACAGGACCAATTTTCGAAGTTGTGCGTGAACTAAGAGGTGGTTTCACCCAGGTATAAAAAATATTTGCTTCTTCTATATAGGTTAATCATTAATTTTAATATATTAACAATTATTTAGTAGTTACCCTAATTATGTCGGCATATAAGCCAGAGAAGAAGCAAAAACCTACGTACAACTGTTGTAACGTTGCGGCCCGCTGCTCATACGAGACGCAAACGTTTCAAAATTTGTTAACCTGGGTAGGCTCTGGAGTTGTCCAGGATTCAATTATACGTTCTTAAAAACAATCAATTTTTATTAAACCAGTTTAACTATATGTACAGAATATTTGTTAAATAAATAAAGGCAATTGTAAGGTATAAACAAATCAAATAAATCCAGTAGTTCGTTCCTTCCGGGTCACTGGAACTGCTCACAGCTGATCGTGGTAGGTCACTCTGCCTGCAGTGAACAAAATGGCCGACACGCTCACCTGTATGCGAGCAACACAAACACTCAAATTAATTTTATTTTCTGTGGTCAACGGAACGAAATTCTCATGTGTGTGGATCAACGGAATACGAGATTAGTGATCGTGAATTGCACCCTTTACAGCGTAAGAATATGTGCTTTAATGAACTCTACTGCGGCCGGCTCCGGGCAAGGTTCACCAGTGCTTCAATCGCCGCACGTAGCTTACAGAATAAACAATCTGGATGTATAAATTGCAAAAATTTACGTTATTCTATCTTCAAACAGGTGATTTATCAGTAAATCATTGTTCCTGGAAGTCACTCAATCTACGCGATTCGTAACAGTGCAGTTTAGTACAAATAAATTCAACTTTGCTTCGCTTTGCTTATTACTATTATAATATTCTGGCTTTTATATTTGAAAATTTCGGGTACACGGATAATTCTCTAATTAGCTGACTACAATTCTCCAGTCTTTCTAAGAAGAAAGGGATCTAATTTTCCCCACAGGTTTGCACAAAATACTCTGCGATCTGTGGATCGCTTTGAATTGTTCAAAATGCTCCAAATCAATTCAAAATTCACTAACGGGACTTACAAGAATTTGACGATTCGTGAAATTGCTCCAGGAATTAAGACAAACCTTGTACAGGGTGTTCAACTACTAACAACAGAGGGGATTACTGTTTGGATACGCCGCCAATTCGAACACTGGCCCTCCAAAACATAATATCCTTTATACAGAATTATTTATTGCTGTTCTACGATTCAAATATCGGAGAACGACTAATAAACATGTCTGCACAGGGTAAACGTACAACAGGGCACTCAAATAAACGAGCAAAGCAAGTCAAATGTTTATATCTACCAACTTCACTGTTAAGAATGTCCTGGCAATCCCAATGTTTTCGAACGGCGGTACGCTTGAATAAAATGACCCCAACGGCCACCTACGATCGCCGGGCACTGGATCGCTTCGCTTCGGACTCGGTCACTAGAAAATAAAAATAATTAAAATCGTGAATACGGCAAACGGCTAAACACTGGAAAATGATGAATTCACTTTGGTAAGTATCAGGAATTATTAAACGGATTTCTACTAGACTGGTTATTTACAGGAACGGATTTTTAACACTGGAACCTTTAAGAATACTCTTAAAGAAGGTTGCGGAGTATTTCTGACTTTTGATGAAATCAAGAGCCAGGAAATAAAGATAATTCAAATGGCCGCGCTTGCGATTTTATACAAGCCATTTCTCCACTTCCGCCATGCGCGCTCCCCTCTCTGCCGGGGAAAGGGACGCTTGTTCTGGAACAGTTTACGTCACGGTGCTTACAGATGTATGTTATTGGAGCCCTTATCTTCAAAATGTTGAAACTTTGTGGACTTGGTAATTAAAACCAAATTATGCACTGTCAACATTTTGGGCCCGTTACACAACTACCAATGTCACTTGTTTGATTTGTGGTTCAACATTTGCTGTTGGCAAAAAATGCAATATAGAACGATATTTTACAACAGTTCACAAATAATATGATACTGAATATCCTTCTAACAGTAATTTAATTGAACAGTGTTGAAAGTAACAGGTTTAGTGGATGCTTTACCAGGAATTACCAAAGCATTCAAGGGAGCTAATAAATCCGCACAATGTGGAATAAATTTATGATTATAACTAATCAAACCAATGAAATTTCGAAGTTTTTTCTGATCCGTAGGAACTGGAAATTCTTTAATTACCTGCACCTTAGAAAATTGGGGCGAAATTCCGGCACTGGAAACATGATGCCCTAAAAAGTCTAATTCCGATACAGCAAAAACACATTTATCTAAATTAAGAAGCAACCCAAATTTGTTTAATCGTTCAAAGAGAAGCTTAAGGTGTTTGAAATGTTCTGTATTGTTTTACCAAAGACTAAAATGTCGTCTAAATAAAAAAAATAAAACAGCTTTGCCAAGACTTGTGAAATGAAACGGGAGCAGGAACTCGGGGCATTCCGTAAACCAAAATTTAAACGCAGATAATGGAAGGCTCCAAGAGGTGTTGTAATAGCTGTCTTGAGTACGTCATCTCTATGTGAAAATAGCTTCTTTATAGGAAGAACACAATTATCACAAGAGGAGGGCGAAACAGAAGAAAGCGGTAAAGATACGCGAGGTTGCAAAGGTGAAAGTGAATCAGCGTGAAGAGGAACGGCTGCACTCGGAACTGATTCAAGAGGTAGGGCTTGGTTATCAGAAAGACGAGGCAACAAAGTTCTCGAAACCGGATCCACTAACAACTTAAAATGCTGGATAAAATTAATTCCTAAAATAGGAATCGTTACATTTGCCAAAATAAAAGGCCAGGAAATCATGCGGTTATTAAGAAAACCAAATTTTAAATTTAGAAAAACAACTCCTTCCGTATCAATCATAGTATTATTAGCTGCAATAAGAGAAAGTGAATGCGGCCGAAACGTGGAATTCTTAAACTGCAACGGCAACAAACTATAAGAAGAACCAGTGTCCACCAAAAACACAATGCCAGTAGCATCTTGAACTGTTAAAAGAACACCGGTAGGAAGATTAGAGGCGACAGAGACAAATAGCTGCCGCCCGCAAGCTAGTTTTTTGAAAATGGACAAGGATTACCCATGCAATTTCGCGCACGAATTGCAAAATTATAATGATATTTACAGACTATATTTTCAAATGGAAGCAAAGAATCATTGTCGGTCCTATTCCACTGTTTGGAAATAGGAAAAGATGCTCCTCGAGTACTAACATGATCAAGAGATCGCATTGACTGAAAAGGTTTAATAGTTATTTTTGTATTAAGTGCGCAAAATGAGTGTTTTTTTAATGGCGCATGAGAATGTTAGTTTTAGTCGAGACCGTTAGGTCGAGACTCAAAACTCATTCGAAAGCGCCATTAAAACACGAATTGTGCACGAAATACAAACAACCTTTTTTCTACAGCAGTCAAAAAAATAAGAAAGTAACAGTAATAATTATTTTCTCGATTATTTCCAAAAAATTCTGTGATATTTCAAGTTACCGCTGAGTTCATATGGTTACGATGGTAAATAAAAGTGACAGTTGAAAAAAAATTTTAAAGCGGATTTCATTTCTGTTACTGTCAATCTAATTTCGTGTTCATAGTGAAAAAAAAATATTTTTTCACTGTGAAAAAATATTTTTTTTTCATTAATCAAAAATGACAAACTTTGCAACTTGATAGCGATACATAAATGTCACGTTTTTTTGACAGCTGTAGAAAAAAGATTTTGATGACAAAGGAGGTATGTTAGTGGAAGAAGTAGGACAATTGATATGAGACCGCGAATTTGTTT
>JABXWE010084947.1:0-11674 GCA_014611495.1 Limonius californicus
GACACATGTACAGTATTCTGAAGGGAATACTTGGCATACCCTCAAATATCGCCTTGCGTACCCCTTGGGGTACACGTACCCCCCTTTGGAGACCATTGACTTAAAGGAACTGTTAGAGCTCTATATCTGTAACATATAGGCTGCTAGTTTATGTACTTTATGGTCACACGAGTTCTGTGATATTGTGATATCTGCTTGTGTAGGTTTTCTATAAACTGAGTATTCGAGTTTGTTTTAGAATTAATTTTTATGTTTAAGTCTAAATAATTAATACATCTGTTTTGTTTCGTTGCTAATGTAAAGTTCATGTTTGAGTGTAGAGTATTAATAAACGTTAGGAAATTACCAATAAACTCAAATGAAATATTGAAACATGCTACAATATCACACACACAATTTCCCAATCCGGTTAACAACTGTGGGATCTAAATGCTAAAATCCTTCTCTGGCATTTCTATCGTTCGGATTAGACATTAAACTGTAGGTCTTCCGTGTTTCCATCTTAGCGCTGAGGAGAAACACGTGGCAGAGAAGAGGCCTATGCCCAACAGTGGAACGAAAAAGGCTTTTGATTCCGTAATAACACGATTGGACAGCCCAATACTTTTTGAAAAATATGTTACAGTTTTAAAAAACTAGCTAGAGGACGATGACCTACTAATTATTTTTAATATAATAGAACCTCAGCGGTACACAAACGTTGAGATATTTGCTGATTATTTAATAAGTAATTGTTTATAACCTGTATCATTCTTGATATCGCTTTCTTAGATTTGCTTGTGTATTCATATGTGTAAAGCACATTATTTAATAGTTCAATTCAAGCTATGCCAGACAACACATCTAAAAATTACTACCTGCAATAAATATTTAATTGGAAACATCGAGTATAAATAATTTGATTGGTTAATTTTGCTTTAACTAAATTATATTTTAAATTTTAATTAATTGTAGTGCAACCTGAAAAACCATATATGAAAAATGAAACCGCGGATAATTAGTTTTGGATTTCTTTCTAAAATTGATCTTTCTATATCTACATTAAATCAATCATATTTTCGATAAAAGATCAAAAATTGTGACCCCCTCACACGTGTTTAACGTGCCTTATGTAAAATCCACCACTGCTGACAAATGCTAAGTACCTGTCTGGGCCGCCCCGTGTGGGGGTACAGGTTGTGCCCCGCACAAAAGCGCTTGATTAGGAGGGGCGCCATTTCGAGATACTAAATAATAGTAAATGTTTATACAATGTTCTTATTCATGAAGTAGAACTTTACTGTATATATTGCATGATTTCAAATAAACACTAAAGTGATAAGATATGATCAGTAAACTCAACCACTATAATCTGTACCCGTCTCTGCAAGCTAAATTAATTTAAAAAAATTTGCTTTCAACAATGTCCGAATAACGTCTTACCGGTTTAGCAATAATATCAATAGAAAATAATATATTATAGGTACGCTAGCTATAGAAGATCTAATTAGAAATTTTGTGGCGGTTAAAGCTAGGACGATAAATATGTATAGTTTCCATCAACTTATATCATTATTGCCTCACCGAAGGGTGCCTGGTAATTCTTGGTTTACATTTAACAAAGTTGTAAAAGCAGGTAAAATAACAGACTTGGCTTTAGGAATTTCATTTGAAATTTCAACATTTTTAAATATCCATTTTTTAGGTATAAATATTTATTTACACTTTTTAATAATAATAAAATTATAACATAGAATTATAATTACATAAAATATACTATTTTTCTGCCGCATCTATTTTACATTGACTGGAATTGTCTGTTCAACGTTTCTGTGCAATTTCGTGGGAATCTTACCAAGTTTCGTCTAAGTAACATATCCATATTTCCATTTCCTTGGCGATATGTTTTGCTATTTTGGAGATACTCCGGCGCCGTGCTTGTATTCTATTTGATTCCATAATAATTTAACGCTTGTTTATAGTTTTATGTTTAAATCTCAAATGTTTAATAATTTATAGAAATATACTTTCGGAACACTTTATTGCTTTATAATCTTCATTCAATCTTCAATTTAACAATTTTACCGTAAGCAAGCAGTTTCCCGGTATATTTGATATATTTTTCGTCGAATTAAATGTTCACCATCAGTCCACGGTGTCCACATTTTTAAATTAGAATAAATAAATATCTACTTCCCACAGAAGTTCATTAACAACTACTTTGCGCTGTTTACTTCTTAAGTTTAAAGATGTTATTATAGCGGGCAATAAGGCAAGATCTAATCTAATTTCTGAAAAGTAATTTATTACACATGCAATCTAATTAAGGAAGCCAATTGTGATATATAGTTTACTAGGTTTAACATAAATAAGAATAGTTCAACTAAACACGGCAATCTTAAATAGTGAATTAAAAACAGAGAATTTAAGCTTCTTGCTTGAGTCAGAACCACTGGGTAACCTCAGCCTCTTCGCAATATGTAAATTTACCCGAAAGCGGCTGATGCTTTAGACCGAGCTGGAAGGAGCTTGTAAATCCTTGTTCTACAAGTACCTTTTTAAAGCGGATAAGTATAATTTGAAATAAACTATAATAAACGATATATCATATACAGGGTGAGTCTGCTAATACGAATCCGTTTGGTTTCTCGGTTATTTGTAATACTAAAAAAATATTTTTATATAGATTGTAATTCGCAGTGTCTACTGTGTATAGGGGCTATCAAACATATTTTTTGGCTGTTCCAATGAGATTAAATAATTTTTAGGGACTGCTTATGAACTTTATCTTTCAAAAATTTAAAGTTTCAGTGTTATTCTCTGAAACGCTCAATTTTTAAAAAATCATTTGGATCTTCTAAAATGTTTAAATAAATGTTGTGGTTATGATCAGTGAATTTAAATTAGTGTGGTATGAATGTAAAATAGAAAATAAAACAACGAAGCATCTAGCGGACATCCCACTCTGGACCACTTTCTCCTCCACATACGTATCTCGAGTATTGATATAATAAATACATTTACAATAATTCTTGATATAGCTTTTTTAAAATTTGTAAAGTTGTATGGGGCGCTGAAACATAACTGAACAAAGGCACCTACGGAGCGATAGTATATAGTAGTAGATGTATTAAAAGTTATAAACTGTATGGCTTAAGTAAGGACATACGATTTGTTTTCCATGGCGAAGTTTGATTAAAAATGTTGTTGATTTTTCTCATTTATAACCTCTTGAGTTTATGGTTTTAACGAATTACAGAGCAATACAGCTGAGATCTTCGGCAACCGGCTGTACCTCAGCTTCTACAAACCTCGAATCCCGATTTCATTAAAATATAGTTATCCCATATTTATAAGGTTAATGTATTAGCAATGCTAATAATTATAAGTGTCTAAATTCTTACACTGTATTATTTATAGAAAACGTGGGTTACAATTTAATTCGCCTGTCAAACTGTCACCAATACAGTCCGGTGTTCCACAGGGAAGCGTTCTTGGACCAGTCTTGTACCTGCTCTTCACAGCAGATCTACCAGTATCTCCATCTACAATCATAGCAACATCCGTGGATGATACGACTGTGATGGCGTCGCATAAAGACCCAGGAAGAGCGTTAGCTATCCTCTAGCATCACATAAATAAAATTCAGAGCCGGTTACGAACATGGGCACTAAAAGTCAATGCACAAAAATCAACACACGTGACGTTCACAATGAAAAGAGATAGCTGTCCGCCAATAACTTTAAATAATCAACAAATACCTCAGGACACAAAAGAAAAATAGCTAGGAATCCATCTGGACAGAAGGATGACGTGGAGAAGACATATTGAAGCAAAAAAGAAACAGCTGATTTTGAAACTTAACGATGTATTGGTTCATTGGACGACGGTCGCTACTCAGCCTGGAAAACAAAGTTCTCTTGTATAAAGTTACGCTAAAGCCAATTTGGAATTACGACATTCAACCCTGGGGCTCCAATATTGAGATTTTGGAGAGATTCCAGGCAAAAGCTCTACGCATTAGTCAACGCGCCGTGGTTTGTGACCAACGCAATAATCAGAAGTGACTTTCAGATTTCTACAGTAAAGGAAGAAACGCGCAAATAAATGTCGTGCGAAGTATAGTGAATCCAAACCGGCTAGTGCGTAGGTCAGCCAACGAATCTAATGATACACGCAGACTCAAGCGGTACAAGCCATTAGACATAGTATACCGATATTAGCTGAAATGTGAAAATAATTACAGTAAGTCAATAGATAAGATGTTAAAATTAGAGGCGCGATTTGCTGGAAGACTGCCTACATGTTATTAACGCATTATCGTTACTACATTTACTTATTGTTCTAGGACAGATTGTAAATAAACCTGGGAGTTAAAATAAATGTTTCCGACAAGAATGATATTTTTCATTCCACTATAGACGACTTTCCTCTACGTATACGTATCTCGAGTATTTATATAATAAATACATTTAAAATAATTCTTAATATAGGTTTTTTAAAATTTTTTATGGGGGCGCTGAAATATAACTGAACAAAGGCACCCACGGGGCGGCACTACCGGTTGTATTAAAAGTTATAAAATGTAGGACTTAAGTAAGGACATATTTTCCATGACCAAGTTTCATCAAAAATGTTGTTGATTTTCCTCATTTAGAACCTCTTGAGTTTATGGTTTTAACGAATTATAGAGCAATATAGCTGAGATCTTCGGTAACCGGCTGTACACCAGCTTCTACAAACATCTAATCCCGATTTCATTAAAATATAGTCATGCCATATTTATCTTCTTCTTCTTCTAGTGCCGTATCATGTGATGTTGGCGACCATTATAGCAAATATATGTCTTTCCTGGGTGGTATGGAAGATTGTTAGTGTATTGTGGTTGGTCCATTCTTTGATGTTTCTGGACCACGATTTCCTCTTTCTTCCTTCCTTCCTCTTCGTTTTCCTTCTACTTTGCCTTCTAAGGCTACTCGTAGTATATCATATCTACTGTGTCTCACAATATCACCGAAGTACCGTGTTTTACGTTTCTTAATTATTTGCGCTAGCTGGGGTCGTGTACCTATTCTGTTAAGTACTTCTTCATTTGTCAATCGAGCGGTCCATGGGATTAGTAGCATTCTTCAATATATAACCATAGTTCGAATACCTGCACTCGTTGTTCAGTGTCCTTTTTTACTGTACAGGTTTCGCAGCCATATAATAGTGTGGACCATATATAACATTTTAATACTCGCACTCTCAAATCTATTGATAGCTTCAAATTGCACAAAATATTCTTCATTTTAAAGGAGCCTCCTTTAGCAATTTCAATTCTTCTTTTAACGTGATCCATTTTGTTGCTTATGTTTCGTCCCAGATATGTATAGCTGTCTACGTTCTCGAATGTGTTGCCGTTAAGTTCTAGAGTGATGTTTAAATTAGCTGTTTTACTAAACAGCATACTTTTTTTTTTATTAATGTTTATTAGGAACAGGTTATGGGCGGGTACGGTTTAGGGGTTAGAAATGAAAATGGAGAACGGCTAATAGATTTGTGTCAATCAGAACCTAGTGATAAGAGGTATGTTATTCCGGCATAAGGGCATACACAAGATTACCTGGGTATCTCCAGACCAACGCACAAACAACCAGATAGATCATATAACGATTAACATGAAGTGGAAAGGATCGCTTCTGAATGTGCGCAACAAACGTCCTGCAGACGTTGCAGTCACTTATTGATAGCAGAACTTAAACTCAAAGTGAATAAAAAAGGATAGCAGCACAAATTAAACACCGGAGAAAATTTAACGTAGCGAAATTAGCACAAGAAAGCATAAAGAAAATATCGACTAGGACGACTACGAAAGGTAAAAGAAAACCAACACATGGAATATCGGAGGAGACATTGGGAAGGAAACGTGAAAATAACAAGGAATGGATCACAGAGACCTCATGGCATCTAATAAATGGAAGGAAACACATAAAGGCAAAACTAAACGCCGAAAACATTGTAGAACGCAAGCAGCAGTTGGTAAGAACGTACGAAGAAAAAAACAAAGTAGTGAAGAAAAATATAGAAAGAGACAAGAAGAATTGGATAAATAATTTAGCAAACAAAGCACAGGAGGTAGCTGAAACTAAAAATATGTGGGTGGTCTACCGTATCACCAAACAATTGTCAAGTAAACAAAGCACTACAAACCATCCGCTTAAGAGCAACAATGGGAGGCTGCTCACTACAGTAGACACCAACTAGAGAGATGGGAAGAGTACTACCGAGGACTGTTAGAAGAAACTGCGCCAACGGGTAGCGAATACAATGCAGCAGTAAACCGGCAACCCATCAATATTAACATTAATTATCTAACAATTCGAGAAGTGGAAGAAGCAATAAAAAGTATGCGAAATCACAAAGGAACTGGGGTCAATGAAATTCTAGCAGAAACGTAGAAAGCAGATGTCACACTATCCGCCAAACTACTACTTCCTATTATTGAAGCGATTTGAGAAAATGAAAAAATATATAATATAATAAAAATATATAAAGATTAGGATGAAGGGTTGTGGCAAAAAAGCAAAAAAGGGTGATCTTAAAGAATGTAGAAACTGGAGCAGGATTACACTCTTTTGCTGTGTAACAAAAATATTATCTCACACTATATATCAGCGTATGACTAAAAAGGTGGAGCCACTATTAAGACAGGGACAGGCAGGTTTTGGGCAGATCATGTGTAGACTAGATTCACACCATGCGAGTGATAATAGAGCAGATAAAAGAGGTAAGTGGATGAATGTTTCTTATTTTCGTAAATTTTGAAAGAGCCTTTGACAGCCTCAAACCTGAAAGCCTGTGGAACGTCCTACATAAATATGGTATCCCTGAAAAATTAATTAATATTATAAAACTAATGTATAATAAAGCAGCATGCCAAGTTTTACATAGAGGTTACTTAACGAAAAAGATTGAGATTAGTAAAGGAATGAAACAAGGTTGTATTCTCTCACCCTTGTTGTTTAATATAGTCCTTGATCATATTCTTACGAAAACAATTATGCCGAATAATGGAATAGCGTGGGATCATATAAAGAACACAAACTTAGCTCATCTAGAGTATGCCGACGACATCTGTTTGATATCACGTAACCTTCAAGATATGGCAAATTTATTAAAAAACCTTGTTACACATGCAAATACAGTAGGCCTTAAGATAAATATCTCATGAGCTAAGGAAAGGAGAATAGGAAATGTCATGCAATACCCGAGTTTCACCATTGATCGACAAGAAATCGAACAAGTCCAGGAATTGTGTTAGCTCGGCAGTATACTGGATAAGGAAGGAGGTTCTGAGACAGAACAAAGAATTCACAAAGCGAAGCCAGCTGTTGGAATACTGAGCAATGTATGGAGCCCCACATGTATTCAAAAAAATACTAAAATCAAAATTTTTAAAACCAATGTGAAATCGGTGCATCTATACGGATGTGAAACTTGGAAAGGAAATCCAAACCTATTACAATAAGCCCAGACCTTCCTCAACAAGTGTTTAAGACGAATCTACAGAATCTTCTGGCCAAGAACGATAACAAATAAAGAACTACGGGAGAAAGCAAACCAGATAGAACTAACCGAAGAAATCAAAAGACGTAAATGGAACTGGATGGAATATACGTTAAGGAAGGTCCAAGGCAACATCACAAAGATGACCCTTGATTGGAACACATAAGGAAGAAGAAGTAGAGGACGTCCAAGGAATACGTGGAGATGTACTGTCACAAAAGAGATTCAAGATGCCAACATAACATAGGAAGTAGTGAAAGCCCTTGCTAGAGGTGCTTCGTGGAGACCCTATGCTCCAATATATATATAGGTATATATTAGTTTTATTAATGTTAATGTATTAGTAATACTAATAATTATAAGTGCCTGGATTCTTTGTGTGTATTATTTATAGAAAACGTGGGTTACAATTTAATTAGCCATTTGAATAACGCATAAAATCTCTCTTATAATCGTAATGAAACGGAGGAAATATAAAAAAGCTATATTTGAAAGAACCCCGAGACTGCTCTAATTTCAGAAGTAACGAAAGTAATCCTTTCAAACTGAAAATGCGTTTGAATGATCCTAGCAATGACAGGCTTCGCACGACGTGGGGATTTCGCCCCCTGCATCAGACAAAGACGGTGTAGAAATATGAAAATCGAATGCTGAAATCTCGAAATGACAGGCACATGTGTTGGCACTATTAAATTAAATTTCTTTTCCTCTGCGAAAAGAATGGTTCAAATTTCTAAAATTCGAATTATCTACTTTACATTCATTTTAAATTTAGAATAAGGGAGGAAAACTTTGAACGTTTTTAATATTTAATTCTGTTTGATTTACGATTGTAGTCGTGTTCAGTATGGGAGAGCAGCGTCTGATGAGCGGCGCATGTGGGGCGACCGGTCATGTGACGGCAAGCGCTAACTCGATGCTAATGCGGAAACAATAGCTCCGAGTTGCCATGAATTCTCTTCCAAGAAAATTACTTTTTCATTTTATCTAGCGGTTCCTGACGATATACTGGCTGTGCGTTTTCAACCGCATGTGCGCTATGGCGGCCAGTGAGTCTGCGGCTACCAAACACATGTTATTGTACAAGTGTCCTCCCGGCTGGCTAACTCTGTGAATACTGTTTAATGATGATTTAACACGCCATCTTACTATCTGCTGGAGTTACTTTTATGCTAAACAGAAGGATTCGGCCCTGCGTATGCCGGTAGCGAGCTGTCTGTCTTAAAGATTAACTTTTGTACTCTCTTCCAACTATCCTACTCAATATTCTTAAAATATTTAAATTAACCGACATTCACTATTCGTAGGACATATTCCTCCATATTTTAGCCTTAAGGGTACTTTTACAAAATAAATATGCTAACTATCATTAAGGATTAGAAACGACTTACTTATTTCCTGGAGATAGTTGGTAGATAAAAGCCCCTAAAGAAATACCTGTATAAACGGCGTTAATTACACTTTAAACTAGCGAACTTTAGTATTACATTTATAGTAAGGTGCCAATTTCCTTCTGCCCCATAAATACATTTCTTGAAAATGACTTTACTTGTTAAAAATGATTACCCCCACCACCTGCATATGAAAGAGTAAACTGACTTATCAATTGTTTAAAATTCTGTAACTCATCTTAAAACGGTAATTAGTGTATACGAGTGTTATAACTAATTATCTAATGAACTTCCGACGGGCACGAATTTATACATTTTGATTGGATTTATACGACTGGTCTAACCGTCTTCTACGATTGTCTACTGAGTGACCACGAGATGAGGTAAGAGCATGTATCTTTTTCTTTGTTTTTAAACCTATTAATTTGTAATTTTAAACTAAGATATAGCCTCTAAATGCGCAACTTTAAGCATTTTAATCTTAGTTTTAACTTCCGATTCGGCCGGAACTGATATCAACATTTGATTTTTAAATAAAATTACCTTCGTTTCTTGTAATAATCATATTCGCTGTAAAATTTACATTGACATTTCAGTTAAAAATTGCGGAAATATTCAATTGTTTAGTAAAAAAGGTAAATGCCCATTAATGATTCATAATTAATTATTATAAAATTGGCTTTGAAAAAAATACTAATCAAGCGGATGTTTATTAATATGTTTAAAAACTTCATTGCGGCAGGAAGATAATTAAAACATTAAAAAAGAGAACTTTTCAAGTTCTTAGCGTCTATAACTTGTTTTTACGTAAGTTGCACATTTAGAGGTTATGACTTAGTTTAAAATTTCAAAATAATAGGTTTAAAAACAAAAAAATTACATGCTGTTACTTTATCTTGTGGTCACCTAGCATAGGCACACCAAGTGCTCCATTTACTACAAAACCAGTAACATGCACACACACATAAATTAATCATGTAGAAGACTATATTTATTCATATATAAATAACATGTTCTGGGATGTTTCCTTCAGGGTTGGTTTTGATTATTATATTTTACTATTTTTTGATACTATATAAGTTAATCAGTAAACATGTAATCCTAGACAATAGTGGTAAATTTTTAAATTTCATCTTCTTCTTCTTCTGTGTATAGGTCGATGGCCTGTTAATTACCTACAACGGAGTAGGTTCTATGAGCCTTCTTTGCACGTATGCCAGGCAGGAGGCTAAACTAAGCCGTCGAACAGAGAAGAGAAGTTCTACTACATGGTTTACGATTGTCAAAGATGTTCGTATGACAAGCGGGACCAACGGATTTACGTAGGCTCCAAAGCACTATTTTTAAATTTATTCAACGTAAACAAATATGTTTTAGCAAGGTTGCCAAATTTCTTTTAAAGAGGATTTTCCTAGTTTAAAAAATAAAAATGATCCGTTAGTTATATGTTATCTAGTTTATATTCTATAACATTTTACATTATTTCCATAAGCAAGAACAGAGGCACCTAACATCCGTTTATATCATCTATGTTATGAACCCAGCCTTGGTATAGTTGGTTTCACAGTTGCCATGCAGTATGGTGAAGATACAGTGTTGACAAATTTAGTTGTAAATTTTGTTACAGATAAAAATTTAATTCGTTTCACACAAAGGTTTATAGTGTTGTAATATTAAAACCTCCTAAGAGAAATTTGCATGGGGCAGACTGTCAGGTAGTATTTTACACTGAAAATAATTATTAGCAGTGGTTCTCAAACATGGTACGTAATAAATTTGATATCTGACAAATGCATTTAGGGAACTTTTGAATACTTACTACCTTTCAATAAATTCAATCCGACGTACTATTGGTAAGACCTTAGGAATAGTGACAACATTGCCATAGGTTCTCCTATTTGCTTATAAACGCTGAACGCGGCCATTAGATCAAAACCTAACCTCAAAATGTTAACTTTTTATTAATGTTTAATTATTATTATCAACACGAGCAAAATGATTTACAGAGAAGATGATATTGTATTTGAAGACACAGAAAACCTGAGTAATTACACATAGTTTCTTTATGAATATCATTCATTTTACGAATTTACAGCTTATGACGAATGCATGATCAGTATGATGTGGTGTAAGGGACAGAGTTCCTAATAAACTTTTTGTAGATTTAAACTATTAATTACAATCGATTATAACGTGCATTTTTAATAATTATTTTTGAATTATTTAAAACACAAACAACAGTTTTATTATAAGCAGAATCTTTGTTAAAATTAAATGTATACAAGTAGCGAATAACATTTTTGACATATATCTTCAACACCTTTGCAGCAATCGTCCAGTGTGCGTATGATATTACATATAATACTCCCGAAGTGTGCCTCTTTTGATATATGAAATACCACCTGCATGATTATGCGTTGCTGCGGAGGTTAATTGCTAATTTAGGATTAATTCTAGGGAGTTTGTTTTCTAATATACTAGTAGAAAAATTGCATGGGTTCGTTTGATTGCTGAGTATTTTGATTGTGATAAACCTTACTATTAACCCTAAGTCTCTAATAATTCGGTCTTCACTGTTAATTTTCTGAAATATATTTTAATTCGTAAGGGTTAGCTGTATTAAGCAGTGTTTATAATGTAGAACTATAACTTATATAGAACTTATAGAACTTATAACTATTCGCATATTGGATTTTGAACAAGATCTTCGCTACTTTCATCTGAGCCTGTAACTCTCATGCTTAATGTATCGAAAA
>JABXWE010084978.1:0-10575 GCA_014611495.1 Limonius californicus
ATTTAATCAATGTATAGATAAATTGATAGTTTGGTTAGTTTATAATACGATTAATTACCTGTTTGATTAGCTTACCATACGGCTAGTTAATTGTTCGATTAATTAATTATGGGTTATTCTACCCCTCCATTGTTCATTTGGTTGATTATTACATTATTTGATGAATCAATGCAACTCGTCAATCAATTGTTATATAATTAATTATTTTCAAATTAAGTCTCGACAATGGCCTGTCTCTGCTTTGCCAAGAAGAGAAAAAAAAAAGAAATATAAGGAACCAGGACTAGGAGCTCTATTTAAACACTATTTTTAATGTGTTGGTTTAGTTTGGGAAGAAACACTTAATTATTCAATTTTTTGTAGACTGGCCATTTTTTGACGTCGTAGTAGTAACAAGAGTAAAAATACAAATAAACTGTATTGTGCAAATTCATAAGCTTATTTTTGCCTGAGAAGTATCGTTTAATATAATATTCTATTCACTGATTTATGGAATAACCGATGTCCGTGTAACAGATTGTTTAATTATTACATGGGTTAGTTACTAGTGTTACTACCCTTTACACATATAATTCCTTACAATAAGCGTAGTCAAACAAAAACAGAACGCCAATATCTATATTTAAAAAGGAGGATTAATGTGATTTCTCTAGAAAACCAGGTTTTTAAAGTGTCTTACCAAAAAGTTTATACCAGAGACAATAACCAACATCAATTTATTTATAATAATTAAGATTTGTTTAAGACAAAATAATTCATTTTTGACGTAAGAAAAGGGTTCGGCAAAATAATAGCTTCCTTAAGTATGATCAGAAAATTACTGACCAACCAATGATTTTATCAATTAATTAATTGACTGTGATAAATCAATTGTTTTGCCGCATGATAATTGAGTTAATTGAACGTTGTGCAACCAAGTTGTCGATTAACTGATGGAAATGGCTATTCTTGCGATCATGTAAGCATCAGCATCAATTGATTTAAGCTAATTAACATTTGTTTAAGATAGTAATAATCAATTTTTGGCGTAAGAAGAGGGTCCTGCAAAATAATAGGTTCCTTAATTTTGATCAGATAGTTGCTGACCAGCCAATGATTATATCAATAAATTAATCCATTCTGTCAGGAATTAATTATTTAGCCAATTGATAATTGAAAGCTGTGTAACCCAGGTGTCAATTGCAGGAGTTGATTAACTGATACAAATGGCTATTTTTGCGATCATATAAACATCAGCATCAATCGATTTATGCTAATTAACATTTGTTTAATATAAAATAATCGATTTTTGACGTAAGAAGAGGGTTCTGCAAAATAATAGGTTTCTTAATTTTGATCAGAAATTTTCTGATCAACCAATGATTATATCAATAAATTAATTGATAATTGAATTAATTGAAAGCTTTGTAACGCAGCTGTCAATTGCACAATTGGATATTTTTGCGATCATATGAACATATCAACATCAGCATCGATTGATTTATGGTAATTAACATTTGTTTAAGATAAAATAAACAATTTTTGACGTAACAAGAGGGTCTTGCTAAATAATAGGATCCTTAATTTTTATCAGAAAATTCCTGACCAACCCATGATTATATCAATAAATTAATTGATTTTGTCATGAACGTAAGAAGAGGCTCCTGCAAAATAATAAGATCCTTAATTTTGATCAGAAAATTCTGACCAACCAATGATTATATCGATAAATTAACTGATTTTGTCATGAACGTAAGAAGAGGCTCCTGCAAAATAATAGAGCCCCTAATTTCGATCAAATAATTTCTAACCAGCCAGCGATTGTATCAATTAATTAATTGATTGTGTCATGAATCAATTGTTTTGCCAGTTAACAATTGAATTAATTGAACATTGTGTAACATGGATTGAGTAACGGATACATGTGACTATTTCTGATCATTATTTTTTTGGTAAACAAATTTTTCTATTAACTAAATATAAAAAAAAGGAATTTCTGCTCTCATTTTCCACGATTAAAACAGAACCAAGTACTAATCCTCTTCAAGCGCTTTAAACTCGAACACTTTCGACGCTCAAAATTCCACTTTCTATACTACCGGGTAGTTTGCATATTCGATCAGCTTAAATTAGGTGTTCCGGAAACTTACTCGAAACAAAACCGCCCAGATATTTATTGCCACGTGGAAAAGTGCGAACCGCACGCGAACAAAATTAAATTGGCACAATTAACGCTTGACTTTGTTTAATGAAATTTATTATTCTCGGGAGTAATATAGGTGTGTATATGTATGTGTGTTTAATTAATTTGCGCAAAACGAACGCTGGATAATATGAAAGCGCCCAATCAAAATATATTTAGGAAAACTGAACAACTTGTAATGGGGAAATTTTCCTGTGACCCCTTCACGCTTTCTATTAGCGAGAACACGAACTTTTAATTAATAAATAATTGCGCCATTAATAAACAATTTAAATCTAAATGGGGGCAAGGACTTCACAAGTTGGAGCATGACAGGGGATGGGTTATTGATTCCGTTATCTTGCGCCGCCATTTATCAAACCCTTTAGAAAAATCCCACATCACTAGAAAAAAACTTATCCTTCGCGGTGCGATTTGCACAAAAATCCTTCAAGGGTAGGGCCGCGTGATGTGCAACTGAGAAATTAAAGTGCTTTCCCTCATTTTCCTTATGGTTCCCTGGGCAAAACCGCTTTTCAACCGCTACAGTAACCATATTACTCAAATTGCGGCGGATTCTTTAGTTTAGGGCTCGTAGGTGACGGCGCAGCCCTTAAATTAGGTTTTTGCTCGAATGGAGAGAATTTCCTTTGACTCACACCGTTTATCTACTTGCTGTCACGTAAAGACAAAGTAAATTTTTTGCCTGGTCTTTTCGCGATTTGCTACTTTTCGCCTAGTTCGATAAAAACTTCCTGATGAAGATTTATTGTCGATTCTTGTCTATAACGGCGTTAGCAGTCGATCTAATTTTGTTTACTGGGTGAAACTTCTTACGGCTGCATTCATTTATTTGTACGCGGATTGAAACGAAAGAAAATTCCGTTTTTCGCATGACTTGGAACGTTCTCATGAATATGGAGGGGTGTATGTAGCACATGATTTAATGAATGAATAATGTAATTAACGGAGTAAGTGAAACGTAAACCATTTAAGGCCCCCTTCTCGATTCCGACGACGTATTTTAAATTAAAACACCCAACATTGTGGTAGTGTAATTAGTTCTGATCCATTAAACAATAATTGTAATTCTGTACATTCGAAGTGAACCAGTAATTGAATTTTAAGAGATTTAAATGCAAACGTACGACTTGACATTCATTAATATTTCGTGTGTAATGTTTCATGAAGAGCTGCTTATGTTACGGAATAATGATTAATCGATCCATTTGATACTCGCTGAAAGGGCATCATGGTGAATAAATTAAACACTCGATTTACCTTCGTACAACAACGGCTATAGATCCTGCAAATTTCATGAATTAATATCTGTAGCCACGGACCACATTCAGTATTCTGTCTTTTCGAAAATAATATGTTACCAAATATTTCCTAGGAGTTATATTTGTATTCGGATGGCTTCCCATATGAAAAGGTAATAGCTTTCTTATAACGCATTTTTTGCCAAGTTATTACCATAGTATTCAATCCTAGAATAATTTTCAATATAATTCAAGTGAAGTTCCATAATTTAACTCATAATTATTTTAGCAAGGTGTAAGTTTTGTACTTTGTAACTATGCGTAACTTCTAACAATCGTGTAAATGTTTATTATGTTCAAGCATGGTCTCCATTCGGTTATGTTTCTTCTAAGAATACTGCATACCAGTAGTATAACCATGCAGTATAAACCTATTTTTCTTTCGTGCGATGAAGCTGTAAAAGTCCCATACTTAAAAATGGATAGGAATACGAAAGGCATGCAACGGATAGGTACAGATTTGGTTTCTATTAGGTGAGAGATTATGGATATGCAAAAAATTCAGACAGTACATCAAAGTAATACAGAAAAATCAGATTGTTATTTCCTGGTTTTCCCCACGCAAGAAACTAATTTTATTCGAGAACTAAAACTTTGAGAAATTCTAAAAATTGAAGTTTAGTGCTTTGTATGTCCCTGATAAAATTATAATTCTATGTGTTAACATCATTTCCGGAATATAGTTTCTCCTATACAGGGTGTTAATTTGAAAACGTACAATGTGTTATATCTCTGGAAGTAAAATAATAATTGAACTTTTCTAGAAAACATTTCCGCAACACGTAAAATAAAGAAGTTTTCCCTACCTTAAGCTCAAGGTACTTCAACGAAAAAATCAAATAGTAACACCCCCTTTGTGATTCCTCATTCATAAAATTTTACAAAATGCTATTCAATAGTAGCAAACATTTTTTCCGAATCGTTTCAGAATAATCGAATGGCCCTCAATATCTCCAGATTTTGACCCCATTAGACTTCGTTCTATGGGGTCGCTTAAAATCTGTTGTCTACAAAACTCAATCCCAGTACATTGCACAACTACGACAAGGAGTAGAAAATAATAGAAATCATTTTGAGCATTTAAACTAATATTTTGAAATTTAATTTAACAAAAATTGGTTCGGAACCTTCTGAGTTTATTTTTTCCGAAACTGGTAGGGAAAAAACGTTAGCTATTATTGAGAAGCTTTCGCAAGCGTTCTTCAATGACGTATCACAAAGTGTGTTTTAATTTTCTTTTTGAGTACCTAGAGTATAAGGGGTTGAATGGGCAAGCTTATCTTACAAATCATAAAGATTACCCCTCCAGTTCAGTACCTCTTTTACTTCTACAGATCTAACGCATTGTACGTTTTCAAATTGACACCCTGTATATTTTGTCTTTATTACTTTTCGCTATACACATCCCCACATTTCTTCCTATAGTTCTACAATACACTCTTTTTTTTTTAATTCCTAACATTGTTCCATTCGTTTTCTCCTGGTCTTCAAGCGCAATTTTCATAGTCAAGTCCCATAAATTAACACATAATTATTTATAGCATGCTGAAGTTTTGTAATTTGTAACTATGTGTAACTTGCAACAAATCGTGTAAATGTTTATTGTATTCAAGCATTGTAACGGGTCCAAAATGTTGTCTAGTGAATAATTGGGTTTTAATTACCAAGTCCACAAAGTAACAACATTTTAAAGATAATCGTTTCAACAACATACATCTGGAACCACCGTGACGTAAAATGTTCTAGAACGAGCGTCCCTTTCTCCAGCCGAGAGGGGAGCGCGCATGATGGAAGTGGAAAAGTGCTTCCTATAAAACCGTCCGCCCAGCCATTAAAAATCATCTTTATTTCCTGGCTCTTGATTCCTTCAAAAGTCAGAAATATACCGCCGCTTTCTTTAAGAGTATTCTTAAAGTTTCCAGTGTTTAAAAATCCGTTCCTGTAAATAACCAGAATAGTAGAAATCCGTTTAACAATTCCTAATAATTACCTAAAAGTGAATTCATATTTTTCCAGTGTTTTACAGTTGTATTCACACGTTTAATTATTTTGATTTTCCAGTGACCGAGTCCGAAGTGAAGCGAGCCAGTGCACAGCGATCGCAGGTAGCCTTTGGGGGTCGATTTAAGCTAGCGTACCGCCGTTCGAAAACGCTAGGATTGCCAGGACATTTTTAACAGTAAAGTTAGTGGAGATAAAAATTTGACTTGCTTTGCTTGTTTATTTGAGTGCCCTGTAGTACGTTTTCCCTGTGCAGACAATATTTATCGACTATTCTCCGGTGTTTGAATTGAGAGAACAGCAATAAATAATTCTGTATAAAGGTTATTATAGTTGAGAGAATCAGTGTTCGAATTGGTGCCGTATCCCAACTGTAATACCCACTGTTGTTGATTGAACACCCTGTATAGAATTTGTCTTGATTCGTGGAGGAATTTCACGAAACGCCAAATTCTTGTAAGTCCCGTTAGCGAATTTTGAATTGATTTGGAACATTTTAAACAATTCAAAACTATCCACAGATTCTGTCGCAGAGAATTAATTTGTGCATATTTGTGGGAGGAAAATTAAGTCCTTTTCTTCTTACCAAGACTGGAGAAGTTTAGTTAGCTAATTAGAGAATTATCCGTGTACCCGAAATTTTCAGTATAAAAGCCAGATTATTATAATATTAATAAACAAAGCGAAGCAAGGTTAAATTTATTTGTGCTAAACGGAGCTGTTACGAATCGCGTAGATTGAGTGAATTCCAGGAGCAATGATTTACTGATAAATCACCTGTTTGAATTTAGAATAACGTAAAGTTTTGCATTCATACATACAGATTGTTTATTCTGAAAGCGATTTGCGGCGATTGTAGTACTGGGGAGCCTTGCCCGAGACCGGCCGCCGTTGGGTTCATTAAAACACATATTCGTACGCTGTAAAAGGTGTAATTCACGATCACTAATCACATATTCCGTTGATTTAAACACAAGGGAATTTCGTTTCTGTTGTCCCCGCAAAGCATATTAATTGGAGTGTCTGTGTTGATAGTATAGGTGTACGTGCCGGCCATCTTGTTGACCGCATGTCACACGACCGACCGATCGGCTGTGAGCAGTTCCCGTGACCCGTAAAGAGCGAGTTAGTGAGACTACCAAGAGGGACCCAGTGGCGTATCCAGGATCTCACCTAGTCGAGTATCCAAGATTACCCAGTGGCGTATCCAGGATCTAATTAATTGATTTATACAGTAGAATTACATTTATTTAGACAGTGGAATTGCATTTATTTAATTTAACAAATGATATGTACATAAGGGTAAGCCAGTTTAATAAAATTTTATTGTTTTCAAGCCTATTCGTGTAATTGAATCCTGGACAACTCCAGAGCATACCCAGGTGAACAAATATTGAAACGTTTGCGTCTCGTATGAGCAGCGGGAGCAACGTTACAGCATGGTCCCCGATCCAGTTATGTTTCCCTTAAGAATGGTGTTTTGAGAACTATATCTCAGCGGACTGCCTACCAGTAGTAGAACCATGCAGTGTAAACCTATTTTTCTTTCGTGCGATGAGGCTGTATAAGTCCCACACTTAAAAATGGATAGGAATACAAAAGGCATGCTTCTATTAGGTCAGGGTTTGTGGATATCCAAAAAGTTCACACAGTTGTAACCGACAAATCAAAATAATACAGAAAAATCAGATTGTTGTTTACTGTTTCCAGAATAATACCATGGCTCTCAAGATCTCCAAATTTTGACCTTAAAATCTGTTGTCTACAAAACTTAGATTCAGTCTAACGCACACGTAGAACAGGGAATAGAGAATAATGTAAATTATTTTGAACGTTTAAACTAATATTTTGAAATTTGTTTTAACAATAATTTATTCAGAACCTTCCCATTTATTGTTTTCGAAATGAGTCGGGAAAAATATTCGCTACTATCGAGGAGCTTTTGTAGGCGTTCTTCAATGACATATCGCAAAGTGAGTGTTACTATTTGAATGTTTCTTTGAGTACCTAGTGCTTAAGAGGTTGAATGGGCAAGGTTACCTTACGAATCATGAAGATTCCGACTCCATGTTGTAGAAAGGTTTTCTAGAAAAGTACAGTAACTGTTTTATTTTTAGAGATATAAAGCATTGTACGTTTTCAAATTGACACCCTGTATATTTTGTCTATATTAGATATTGCTATACGCTCTCCCACATTTCTTCCTATAGTTCTTCAATACACTCTCCTTTTTTGAATTTCTATCATTGTTCTGTTCGTTTTCTCTAGTCTTCGACCATTATTTTTATAAAAAAAATAGGACAAGGTACGTATAATTCAAGTGAAGTCCCATAATTGTTTATAGTAACCTGTGAGTTTTGTACTTCGTACTTAGTGTAAATGTTTATTGTATTCAAGCATGATTTCCGATCCAGTTATGTTTCCTTTAAGCATATTGTTTGGAAACGATATTTTAGCGGACTGCATACCAGTAGTACAACCATGCAATGTAAACCTATTTTTCTTTCATGGGATAAAGCTGTACAAGCTCCATACTTAAAAATACATAGGAATACGAAAGGTATGCAATGGATACGTACAGATTTGGCTTGTATTAGGTAAGAATTTGTGGATATTCAAAAAGTTTAGAGAGTTGTAAGCCATATATCAAAATAATATAGAAAAATCAGATTGTTATTTACTGTTTTCCCCAATCAAGAGGCAAATTTAATTTTATTCGTGAAATAAAACCGTGAGAGCTTCTAAAAATAAAAATCTAAAAGCTTTGTGTGTAATGTTTGAAATAAAATTATAATCCTACTTGCTAACATCATTTCCGGGATATAATTTCTCCTATACAGGGTGTTAGTTTGAAAAAGTAGAATGTGATATGTCTTGAAGTAAAATAAGTATTGAACTTTTCTAGGAAACGTTTATACAACACGGAAGGGGAATCATCAAGAGTCATAAGATAACTTTCTCTTTCTTCAGTTCAAGGTACCCCAACAAATAAATTAAAATAGTAACACCCACTTTGTGATTCCTCATTCATAAAATTTTACAAAATGCTATTCAATAGTAGCAAGCATTTTATCCAAATCGCTTCAGAATAATAGAATGGCCCTCAAAATCTCCAGATTTTGACCCCATTAGACTTCGTTCTATGGGGTCACTTAAAATCTGTTGTCTACAAAACTCAATCCCAGTACATTGTACAACTACGACAAGGAGTAGAAAATAATAGAAATCATTTTGAACATTTAAACTAATATTTTGAAATTTGATTTAACAATAATTGGTTCAGAACCTTCTGAGTATATTTTTTCCGAAACTAGTCGCGAAAAAATGTTTGCTGTTACTGAGAAACTTTTGTAAGCGCTCTTCAATGACGTATCAGAAAGTGGGTGTTACCATTTGAATTTTGTTTTTGAAGTACTTAGAGTCTAAGGGGTTGAATAGGCAAGATTATCTTATGAATCATGAAAATTCCCTCCCCGTGTTGTAGAAACATTTTCTAGAAAAGTTCAGTCCCTCTTTTACTTCTAGACATATAACGCATTGTACGTTTTCAAATTGACACCCTGTATATTTTCTCTTTATTGCTTTTTGCTATCCGCCTCCCCATCTTTGTACATTTCTTCCTGTAGTTCTTCAATACACTTTCCTTTCCTGAATTTCTATCGTTCTTCCGTTCTTTTGTTCTTGGTTTTCAAACGTCATTTTAATAAAAAAAAATCGCACAAAGTGCGTATAATTCAAGTAAAGTTCAAGTTTTGTACTTTGTAACTATGCGTAACTGCTAACCAATCGTGTAAATGTTTATTGTATTCAAGCATGACCCCCGATCCAGTTATGTTTCCTCTAAGAAGATTGTTTTGGACACGATATCTCACAGCGTACTACACCAGTAGTACAACCATGCAGTATAAACCTATCTTTCTTTCATGCGATGAAAGCTCATACTTAAAAACACATAGAAATACGAAATGCATGAAATGAATACGTACAGATTTAGCTTCTATTAGGTGAGGGCTTGCGGATATCCAAAAAATTCTGACAGTCGTAAAGGACAAACCAGAATAATACAAGAAAAATGAGATTGTTATTTACTGTTTTTCTCTCACGCAAGCGACAATCGCAATTTTATTCGAAAGCCAATTCCAGGCGATCTTTCACCAGCCACAGCTTAAATTAGCAAATCAACTGAACTCAATTTGCAGGTTCGAACTCTGAACCTGAAATTACGTGCAGTTGCGAACACAACAGATTTATGATATTGGAAACTGCAATGTAAAATTGGATTGCATTCGCGATATTCAGATACACTCTCGGTTTGTTCCGTTTCAGTGGAGAATATGCAGTTGGTTCTTATTTACGTTCTGCTTCAGCTTTGGGAGCTTCAAAAAATAAAAATATAGAAACTTTGTATGTCCTTCAAAAATTATAATTCTTCTTGCTACCATAAATTTCCGGGATCTAAGAAATGTTTTGTGAAAAGTGAGGTTAGGAAGGGATATTTTGGAGTAGTATTTTAATGGAAGTTTTATTTTCCGATGAATAATTGACATTTTCCAACATATGCAATGCAGAAGTAAATGGTTGAAAGATATTAATTAAAACGGATTGGACACAAGACAGATGAGATTAAGAAAATACGGGGTGCTCGACTAAGGGCAAAAACCAAATGGGTGGCCGTAGAAACTTAAGACTAAGAAATATCTAAAATCTCTCACTTTGGATAGAAAATAACGAGGAATGACGTGTGGAAATGATCATTTGCAGTGTAATCAAACCAAACTGTCTTTCACTTACAAACGACTATGGTGAGATATACCTCAACACCATTATTAGTAAAAGAGGAAGACTAGGAAGAAGAAAAAACAAAGTACACGAAAATCTCACTTTCTCCTTATTGGTTTCCTTGTGGTAGTCTTACATCACCTATTTTTACCAGAACACTTCTGGTCCATTTTTACTTTCCCATACCTTATAGGTATAGGGTAAGTATTGAAATCATGAAAATTTTCGAAATCGAGATTTTAACGGATATATCCGTTTTGGGTCTCTAGGAACCCAAAAAAGTGGTTTTTAAAAAATGTCTGTCTGTGGGTG
>JABXWE010084998.1:0-10902 GCA_014611495.1 Limonius californicus
TACCACAGACATAGCGGACCTACAGCTTAACGTGGGCTCCGAACCACGAGAAATGTAAACACTTCTACTCCAGAGAAGATTTACTAGGCAGAATACCTCGCTTGT
This sequence comes from Limonius californicus, assembly GCA_014611495.1. NCBI lineage: Eukaryota > Metazoa > Arthropoda > Insecta > Coleoptera > Elateridae > Limonius > Limonius californicus. The sequence continues at coordinate 106 of JABXWE010084998.1, forward strand.
TTGCCATTGCCTTGCGAGGCAGAACGGCCGTTAAAAATCCGACATTCCGGTACTGGGAATTGAACGCAGAAACTTCAGCGCAGAAGTCTAAAGCGCTAACCTCTAGTGTATGACCGCCTCAACATTATTATATACAGGGTGTTTAAAAATAGTTTTACGTGGATAAAATATCCGAATGTATTTTTAAACACCCTGTATAATGTACAATTTTTCTGTTTCTGAATACATTATAAATCGAATTGTTTACATTTGGGCTATTATTATTACTAGTATTGTGTTTAAGTACCTGTATTAAATTTGCAATGATGAAATGAAAAGTATTGGAAATAAATTGGTTTAAATTGCAATTTATCTTATTTGTACAACTGATGCAGAATTTTTTAAAACCACTATATATGTATTTTTCTTATTTGTGATAGTTCTAACCCCAGCAGTGATTTTTAATGTGTCACATGTCATAGCAGCACGTGAATTGCGTCTTTACTTCTTATCCAACAGAAAGCCCACTTTTAAGCTTTTCCTCGCCAGAAATATCTCGCCGATCTCAGACAGGATCGAACCTGCGTCCCTTGGATCTAAATGCAAGTGCTTGAACCACTAGACCACCGAGGACGGCAGGGATGATGCATATGAGACAAACAATAGTGGTATATTTCTGTTTACTATAGGGCAATACATTTATCATAGAAGTGCTAGTGAAATACCTTTTAAATAGCAACAGTTTATTATATTTAGGTATGAAACCTTTTTGAGCGCTACTGTAACTAGTTCTGAAACACATGACATATATACAGTTTTCAACCAGCTTTCATGATCAAGATAGAGAGGTTTTAGAAAGATAAACGGCAATTTTACCTAAATATAGATAATTTAAAAACTATTTGGTAGTTTTGCTAGATAGAGCGATAAATTTTGAACCATATCTGCAACGTATTGTCGTCAAAAAAGTATTATAACCGGTTTTGATAATGGACAGTTCACTCCTATCTAGTTTAGTTTAGTCCTACTATGGAGGAACAAACGAAACGATCGTGGGCTAGAGGCAACGCGTTAATTTTCTACGCTGGAGGTCTGGGGTTAACTGTGCTACCTAGTAAATCTTCCCTGGAGTAAAAGTGTTTACCCTTCTCGTGGTTCGGAACTTATGTTAAACTGTAGGTCCTCTATGTCTTTTTTTTCATGCGTTCATACTACCCTCCCCCCACTACCCGGAACTACTTTCGCATTACTTCAGGGGGGTGCGGGCGTCCCTTACGTACTAACCATTCATGCAACGGGAACCCTAAACTTGACTAAGTGAAATACGGTCGCCTCAGCCGGGGTTCTAGCACGCGGCCGATCGGCCGCATTTCACTGTGACTTCGAGTGGCGGCGCTGTTCGCACTGTTCCACCGAGGTGCCAGCTCCTCTATGTCTGTGGCACTTTAAATGCGTTGGCATAAGAGAGAAGGTCGTTGAGTCTCGTAGAAGGTAAAGCACGCTACGAAGAAGAAGAAGGTGTGAATTGAGACTAATTTCCATTATGAATTAACAGATTGTCTGCCATGTTTAAAAAGCATAGTCTTAAATAAATATCTCTTTTATACATCTTCCAGCAGATATCATTATTAATACTGAAAGAAATCAAACCATTACAAGAAAACTCGTTACAAGAACTGCAAAAATTGAATAAAAACTTCTACTCAAAAACTGGAGTTATTAGGTACAATTACATGAGAAAGCGTGTCGTAATTGTCTCGCAAAACTTTAAATTAGGTGATATAATAATATAATTGGTTATAACAGCAAAATGTTGATCGTTAAAGTGTTCTATGCCGTTGGTTTTCATAGTGGCGTCAATGTCTATAATTTAATAAATAATGTATTATTAAAACGTTTTCCTCAAGGCACCAAAAATTATAATGCACTCATAAAATAATATGTACAAGAATTAATTGTATGTTAAAATCACATGCATTGTAATCTACGATAACTGTTGATATACATCCAAATAACCTAAATAAGGTACACATAACGTTTTATATGGAAGTTAGAATTTATTATTACTAGAAACTTGAAAAATGCTATAATGGACATGATTTCAATTAATGTCTTTCTTAATGTTCCAGACTTAAAGGTCCTCGTAAATCATAATTGAAATACTACGTACTAATCTGCTTATAAGTTAAGGAACATATTTTTTCTTTCGTGACATTTATTAATTAAAATGCTACCAATTATTCTGCTTTTGTATTTTATAATCTGTCTAATACCTACGAAATTAGCCAGTTGATGCGTTGGTGCGTTGTTAGTATCGCCCCGTTTAATTAATTTGATTTTATTATTTCTTAAAATGAAAACAGAATGTATTTCGTAGTTGTTGATTCAGATTGAAAATTGTAACATTAACATAATTAGTACCAAAACGTTGTTTCTTCTCAAGGCTTTTAATTAATGTATACGATTTCCAGTATTCAATTACTAAAAGATGTAAATTAAATGGCACAGATTTAATTGGTTGTTATGTCTTTCCAAAAAATAATTGTTAATAATACCATCATCATTAGTACGCTCCATATCTAGATATCCTTGGTAGCCACCTTTGCCATTCAATTTACTACTTTCAGTTTTGGGAACTACTATTGATATTTGTAATTTATGCAACCCCAGGATGCCAATCGAAGTTATGTTAATACATTTATGATTCATATAGGAAACTCTAAAATATATTATTAGAAAGCTGATTTCAATCACCATCCGCTTGCATATTTTACTGAAAACCTCACTTTTCAACAACTACATGGCATTTTATAGCTCGGTTTTGTAAAACTTCGCTTTACAACAGCCAAACCAAAACAATACGCAGCTTCTTTTCAGAACCTGAACCCTTTTTGCATTCTTAAGGTCTGAAGTCATTCAAGACGGACTTGAAATGTCTTTTGAGAATTGGCACTATAAATTTCTTCTGACAAGCAAACGACATTTGTGTGGCTAAACAGTAATTACAAGAGCCTTGCTATGCTCTTGTCAGTACGGTGGAAAGACTTTTTTCACGCTTTATTATCGAAACTGAATGAAATCTGCTATGCATGCGTTGTAAATATTTTGGAAATAAGTCTCAAGTAGCAGTGGCGTAGAGTCTATCGTACACATATTAAATAGTTTATTTTTACAATGCTTGTTTCGACTGAGCTTTTAAATTCTTCTGAACTATAAATCATGCTAAAATTATTTTAGATATTTTAAAGAAATTACTTCTTGCTATAATATATTTTTAATCTAACAATGACGGCATTAAGTAAATCTATTAAATGCCATTAATGATAATAATTACACTATTGGCTATAATAATCCGGAAGAAGTAAGAATGTTTTTCTATAGTTATTCTGCCTTAATCCATACAAGACTTGGTTGGGTACGCCAATGGTTATTCAAGAATTTGACAGCCCCCGTGAAGCGAACTAAATTGGGATTTACTTTGTTAAATAATTCCGTACAACCCATAACGTCAAAATATTTCCGTCTGACTTTTATTTGTTAGATTTACAAGTTGTAGTGTTCTGAAGTAGGACACGTAAAATGTTTTGTATAATTCCACCAGAAATTTCTAAATTTAATTGTTGTAACTTATTAAAACGCTTAACAGGATACAACACAAAATACTGGTGTAGATTATTTAAAACTATGGCAACTAATATTTTGTAGATCTAAGTCTGTAGGTTACGGTTAAACAAACATAAGAAATAGTGGTACTGATGATTTCCATTCTTCAATGGTAGACTATTATATGGACTTTGTAAAAAGATGTATTTTTAACATTGTATGTGCGATGCGAACAATAGTTATAAATAAGAACAAAAAGCAAACTAAATGGTGGAACCAAGAAATAAAAAAGCAAGTAAAAATCAAGAAAGAAAAATGGAAATTATATCTAAACCACAAGACAGAAGATAGCTACACCGAGTATAAACAACAACGGATAAAAGTAAAGGAAATGGTACCACAAGCTAAACAACAAATTTGGGAAGAATTTGGCATGAAAATGGAAGCAGATAGCCAAACAAATCAAAAGCTATTCTACAAAGTACTGAAGAATTTAAAAAAAAGGTAAACACCACAGGTTAAAGCAAGTGAAATCAAAAGATAACAGAATAATAAGTGAAGAAAAGGAAATTATGGAAAGATGGAAGGAGTACTTCCGGGATCTTCTTAACCCAGATGAACAAAACAACTCGACAGATAAGGAAGAAATGAACCACGCGCAAGGTGAAGAGGAAAACGAAATACAAATAGAAGAAGTGGTGAAAACGATAAAGTATATGAAAAAAGGAAAAGCGGACGGGACAAGATAAATGCAGAGATGCTGAAAAATTTAGGGCCGCAAGGGACAGAAATGTTAACAAAAATTTTCAATAAGGCATGGAACATGGGCAAAGTACCTGAAGACTGGAAAATAGGAATAATAATACCAATATTCAAGAAGGGTGATAGTAAAGATTGTATAAATTATAGAGGCATTACAATACTAAGTGTGGTAGCCAAGGTGTATGAACACATATTAGAAAAAGGATTAAGAAGTATAATAGAAGGACAGTTAGCGGAAGCACGGAGTGGTTTTAGGAAAGGGAGAAGCGTGCAGGATCACATTTTTAGTATAAAACAAATGATAGAGAAAAATAGAATAAAAAACTATAAATAAACATAATATATGGCTTTCCTAAACCTGGAAAAAGCCTTCAATAGACTACCACAAAAAGAAGTATGGAAAAGTTTAGGACAAAGAAATGCGAGTCCAAAATTAATAGAAGGAATAAAGGGCTTATACGATAACATCAAAAGCTATGTAAGAAAGGATAATGTGCAATCGGAGACATTCGAAATACGCGATCGATTAAGGCAAGGAGGACTAATGAGCCCAACATTGTTTACAGTAATAATGGAAGACGTCATCAAAGCAACCGCAAATAAAACTAAGAAAACACATATCGGATTTAATAAATTAACACCCGTGAGCATATCAGAATGGGCCTTTGCTGACGACATAATGATTTGCGCGGCAAAAGAAAAAGACTTACAAGAAAACTTACATATATGGGAAGAAGAATTAACGAAGAGAAATATGAAAATAAATACGAGTAAAACAACAGTAATGGTAATAAGTAAAGAAAACAAGAATATCAACATAGAAATAAATCAAAGAAGAATGTCGATGAATTTAAATATTTAGGAGTACTGATAGATAGAGAAGGAAATATGGAAAGCGAAGTCAACGAAAGAATTGGCAATGCTGCAAGATTATACCCCAGCTTAAATAAGGCGTTTATAGGTAAAAGAGAAATAAATAGGAAAACGAAAACGACAGTATACAAAACAGTTTTCAGACCAATCTTAACCTATGGAAGTGAGAGTTGGATTTTAACGAATACAATGAAAAGCACAATACTAGCTATAGATATGAAATATTTAAGAAGAGTTAAAGGAATCACCAGAAGGGACCGAATAAGAAATGATACAGTAAATAAGAACTAGAAATTGAACCAATTAGTATCATACTAGAGAAACAAACACTTAAATGGTTTGGGCATATGTGCAGAATGGGCAACAACAGACAAGTTAAACGCATATGGGAATCAGGTATACATAGAAACAGAACAAGAGGAAGACCCAAGAAGACGTGGAATGATGAAGTAGCTGGAAGAAAAAAGACAGAACGTGGGCAGAAGCAAAACAGTTTGCAACGAACAAGAAGCAATTGACAAAATTTGTACATGAAATTGAAATGTAATGGCATACACCTTACACCTCAGGGTAGAAGATTTGTTTTGATTATATATATGTGCGATGCGAAAATAGACACAGATTTTGAATTCTTCGGGGAAGAAGTTCCTTAAATTCGTTCAAAACCAGTTAGACACAAAACATTGATGTTTGATATAAATTGGTGGAATAGTAGGTTTCTTCTTCTTTCTCTTTTTCTGGTCCTTCTGTATTTAACGAACGTCGGATGCGTACTGCGCCCATTTTTCCATTTTTTGTTGTTGCTTGTGGCTATCATTATTTCCACAACGGTGTTGCCTCTCCTTTTCCCTATTTCTTCTATTCTGTGTATCTAATTTTTCTTCGCTAACTCAACTCTTTTTTATACTGTTCTTGCTTGTATTACCTGCTTCACTAGTCTTGATTCCTTTTTCCGTATATAGTCAGACACAAAATATGAACGTTTAATATGAATTGGTGGAATAGTACTTTTCTTCTTCTTCTTGTTCTTCTTTTAGTCCTTCTCCTCTCAATGAGCGTCGTATATAGACTCCGCCGATTTTCTCCATTGATCTTTGTTGCTTGCGGCCTTCTTAATTTCTTCCACTGTTTTGCCTCTGTCTTGCCCTATTTCTTCTATTCTGTGTATCTAAGTTTTCTTCGCTCGCTTAACTATTGCGTTTTGTATTCTTCTTACTTGTATTACCTGCTTAACTAATAGTCAGACACAAAATATGAATATTTAATATGAATTTGCGGAATAGTCCTTTTCTTCTTTTCCTTGTTTTTCTGCTCCTTCTCCCTTCAATGAGCATCGTTTGTATATTCCGCCTTTTTCCTCCATCCACTTTTGTTGCTTACGGCTATCTTCATTTCCTCCACCCTCTTGGTTCGCTATTTCGCTATTTTTTCTACTCTGCGTATCCAATTTGTCTTCGCTCGCACAACTTTTATTTTCTATTCTTCTTGCTTGTATCACCTGCGTAACTAGTCTTAATTCCGTTTTCCGTATATAGTCAGATACAGAACATGAATCTTTAATAAGAATTGGTGGAATAATACTTTTCTTCTTTTTCTTCTCCTTTCTCTGATCGTTCTGTCCTTAATGAGCGTCGGATATGGATTCCGCCTATTTCCTCCATCAGCTTTTGTTGCTTACGGCTATCTTCATTTCCTCCACCCTCTTGGTTCTCTGTTTCGCTATTTCTTCTATTCTGCGTATCCCATTTTTCTTCGCTCGCCCAACTTTTCATTTTTCTATTATTCTTGCTTGTAGTACCTGCGTAACTAGTCCTAATTCCTTCTTCCATATATAGTCAGACACAAAACATGAATGTTTAATAGGAATTTGTAGAATAATGCTTTTCTTCTTTTTCTTCTCTTTCTTTTTCTGATCCTTCTACTATTATTAAGCGTCGGATGTGGACTCCGTTCATTTCCTCCATTCCTTTCTGTTGCTTGCGACTATCTCCATATTCTCCGCGGCTTTGCCTCTCTCTTTCCCTATTTCTTCTATTTTGTGTATCCAATTTTTCTTTGTTCGCTCAACTCTTCTTTTTTCTATTCTTCTTGCTTGTATTACATACTTAATTCCTTTTCCCCTATGTATATTTTTATTTACTGTATACCTAGTATGTATTGCTCAATTTTTTAATACGATTTATTATTTATGCGTTTATTGATTCGCCTTCTTTAATATACTTCCCAAATATTCAAAGTAGGGTACTTGCTCTATTATGTTGCCTTCATAATTATGTTATATTTCGTCTTTCAGGTCCTTTCCTTTTTTCTTTCAGTTTGATTTTCACTATTTTCGTTTTACTTATATTTATCTCCATTGTAAGGTTCCCAATCAACTCCGTCCAAGTGTTTAGCAGTTTCTGGGACTTTCTGTGTTTTTATCAGCAATTAAAACAATATTCTCTGCATATGGGCGATTGTCCATTTTCACTTGGTTTAAATTTTTATATCCCACTATAATTTTTGGCTTCTTTTCTATTTATTATTTATAATAATCTGTCTCTCACTGTAACAAATAGCAGAGGATCTCCTTCTATTTATGTGTGCTGCATCGTAGACATTTTGATGTATGCTTTTTATCACTGTTATAAGTTCTCCAGGTATTTACGTTTCCTTTTATAATGCTTGTCTATATAAGCCGACAAAGGCTGCTCTTAAACTTATAAAAATTAATTACAGTATTTTATCCGTTTCCACTGCTCCCTCTATTGCATTAGAATCTAATATTATCACTTTATTCTCTTCGTGGAAGGAAAGCTGCTTGCTCATATGCCATTTTTTCTTCAACTTTTGTTCTTGTATAGCTTTTGAATAGGCATATGGGCCTATAACTATCACAATGTGATGGCTTTTATATATTGGGATTATAAGTTTTTTATCGCCAGTCTCTTGGTATCTGTTCTTCCGATCATGTTTTGTCGCAGATCTTCGAAAGCTATGTAACGACCTTACTTATTCCCAATTTTAACATGGTTGCTTCCACATTATCTTCTCCACATGCTTTTCCCGTTTTCAATTTGTTTACTGCTTCATAAACTTTTTCTTCATTTATTTTTTTAATTGGGTTGTTTCATTCTCTTGATTTTTCTTCATATCTTATATCTTTTATTCCTAGTTTCGTGTGTTCCTCTTTTGTATTCATTTTCTCGCTGTAGTATTCTGCCAAATAGCCCAAGACAGGAAAGAGTGAAAAAGGTTGGAAGAGGCCTACGTCCAGGAGTGGACGGGCGAAGGCTGAAGAAGAAGAAGTATTCTGCCAAGACTTCTAATGCTTCTTCTGAATTTGTCATTATTGGGCAATTTTTATATTTTATAATTCTCTCTCTACCTGCTTGCTGTATTATAATCTTATTTATTTGTCTAATTGTATTTGTTATAACTTATTAAAACGCTTGACAGGACACAAGTCCTGCTGCATATTAGTTAAATTATGGTAACTATTATTTGGAAGATGTAAGCACACGTATGTTTCAGTTAAAAACGCACAGGAAGTAGTTGCTGACGATTTTCACTTTTCAATACTAGACTACATGGAGTAATAGTATATTCTTCAACGAGTGTAGAATGACAGCTATTATTCACAAGGATGAAAATTCTGTCACGAGCCGAAGGCGAGTGACAGAATCATCCGAGTGAATAATAGCTATTCTACACGAGTAGGAGACTATACTTTCTCTACGACTATTTCATAGGAAGTTACAATTTTTGGTCCAAATCAGTATAATAACAATTTTGCTTTAGATGGACGTATGTCGGTTCACTAGCCACAACCATGTTACGCCGTGTACACCATTGTGTACTATTTCTGTGATTTCTTCGGCAGTAAATTAATACACGTCGTTTTCGCGGTTTCCGTTATTTCTGGTGGCGAACACATTTCAGCATTTTCGCTGTCTGAATTATTCATACCTAGTTCTTACTGTTTTTACGAATACGAAAATTTAAAACTGTTTTTGACAGTTACTTCAAAAACAAGTGGGAGATCGCAAGCGCTAACATGCTACGCCCACTAGCTTCCGGTTCCGCAATTTATCGTTGGATTCTGATACAGAATCCCACTGAAATAGAGAACAGAATCCAACGGAAATGGAGAATATGTATCATTCTTCAACTAAAAAGGTATATATAACGAATACATTATATTATAGTCGTAGAGAAATACCATTTTAACCATTGCATTTGCTTGGCACCCAATATCGAAGAAGATTCGAAACACTTTAGAGAAGAAATTTCTGTAAATTTATTTTAAACCAGCCAGACACAATATATACATAAAACATGTATTTGTTTGTTCTTCTTCTTTTATTGGGGCTTTGTCCTATTTTTCTGCTTTCTACCACTTTTGGGATTTCGATGTTAAGCTTTCTGTTCAACTTTTAAGGAGTGGATCTGAAGTCTGAAGTCTTCTGTTTTGTCTCAATTCTATCTGCGTTCATTCTGTCTACATAACCTTTCCAGTCTTGTACATCTGACTACATCTTCTATTTGTAAATCTTCCCGTATGTCGCTACTTCTGATTTGATCTCACAGGATTACTCCAATTATTGTTCTTAGTGTTTTCATTGTGGTGCTTCTCAGCAGTCTTTTACTTTCGAACGTATCTGCAAGTTTGAGCTGTATACGTCAAAAACGGTCTTATACATGATTTGTAAACCCTTGCTTTACTCTACTTTGACATATATTTGTTTCTCCAGATTACCTATCTTCAGGGTCCTAAGATTTTTGATGCTTTAATGAAGTTCACTTTAAACCGCTACTATTAAGTTTTTGCCGCCGGATATTTGTCTTCCTATGTAGTTGAATTTCATTACCTACATGTTCTTTCGATTTATCGCCAGTCATCAGTTTACATGGAACAGGAACTTTCGAGATTACTATAGACTTAATATTCTGTAGATATAATTATGAATATTCTCATTATTAATTAATAAGTAAATATAATGATACCAATAATTTTAACAATTTCTGTAACATTTATTAGCTTAAATGATATTCATTAACGATGAAGCTTTACACCCCATGAAAGGGTTTGGCCTGCAAGGTCAGAGCCAGGTCGCGTACCAAATTAATGACACGCGGTGATGTGGTGAACATCAACCATTAGACAACGGCATTATTACCCCTTGTTCATTCGAACTTAGGTACCCAATTATTTAAAGAGTGCTTTAACCACTGAACCACACTGGCGCACTTAAATGGTATTACGAAGTCATTATTAAGTTGATGAACTTATTGAAATTGTATTAAGACATAAATAATAACGTACACATTGCATTTAAATTTTTCTGTAGACAAAACTGTAAATTAATTATAATTCAATTTCGAAAACAAGGCAATGTAGTTGATTCAACAATAATTAGTAATAATAAATTCCAGCAAACTACGTTATTTATTGAACGTGGTGGACTAGAATTTTAAACTAAAGTCGCAAATATTGCAATCATCCGTTATCCTTTTTCGTTATATACTGCCATTTTTAGGAATTCCATTATATTTTTGCCTTACAAGAAAATAGAACAGTTTGTTTAACTAATCTGTTTA
>JABXWE010085019.1:0-12974 GCA_014611495.1 Limonius californicus
CTATGTCCAAAAAATATTTCTTTAAAAACTAAAGAGCGACCTCTCACTACTAAACTGCGTTAACAGATTTTATGTAAACAAATATTGTATTGGCGTTTATTTCAGTTACTTTAGTTTGTGACAGGTACCCTGTAAAAACTTTATTTATTATTTTCACTGATAGGACACCCGGCCTGCTATTTAATTTTTGAAGGAAGTTGTTTGCCCTTTAAAAATAAAGAAAAGTGGAAAAAGACTAATAGAATCGAGAACTTTAAATTTAACCAACAAAGAATGGCGGTTACATTTGAAAAAAGCGAATATCGCATCTTTGACGTTCATCGAAAAACTGACTACGCCTTCTTGTAGAACATCCTTCGAAACATATCACGCATACCATAAAGAGTTAATCGATTCCTAATAATAAACTCACTATGGAAAAAGTAGTATAGCCTGAATCACCCTATATAATTATTATACAGTTTTTAATTCACATTTTGTTTGCTTATTTACAGCGTTAAACCGTATTGCAATCGAAAAAAAAACATTTAAATGAGAAAATATTATTGTTTACCATCTATAATAGGAATATAATCGGTTGATGATAACATAACTAGTTCGTATGTTTCACGTAATCAGGTACAACACATACCTCTTTCCCACTTTTTTACTACAAATGTGATGTTGATATATTAATAAGATCGCAACTGACATCAATGAATAATACTTTCAAAGCGTATAGTTTAAAATTGTAAATTTCACTTTGTAATTTTGTTGGTATTAGGCGGCCGTGGGCTAGAGGTAGCGTGTTAGACTTCTATGTGGAAGGTCTTGGGTTCAATTCCCACTACCGGAACATCGGCTTTTTAACGGCCGTTCTCCCTCGCAAGGCAATGGGAAACCAGCGAGGTATTCTGTTTAGTGAATCTTCTCTGGAGTAGAAGTGTTTACACTTCCCGTGGTTCGGAGCCCACGTTAAGCTGTAGGTCCCCTATGTCTGTGGCACTTTAAACGCGCAACACAGGCATAGAAGGGAAGATCGCTACATCTCGTAAGAGATAAAGCACTCAAAGAAGAAGAACAATAGGTATGGAAAAAATAATATTTGGAGCTTTTTATACTTCATATATATTGTTATGATAAATATATGAGTAGGCCATGGAGGTACCAATGCTGCACAGCAAGCAAGTATAAGAGCATACTTTATCTATGCATCTCTTTACTAGATAATTATGTATTTATAAATTTGTTAAATGTTTGTCTTATTGGAGGTGGCATTGGAAATCATTAGAATTGTATTAAGAACGTGAACGTATAACACGTGATAAGAAAGTGAACTCCAATAGGGTAAATATTATAAATTTGAGGGTTGTTAGGGATATAGATAAACAAGGGTTGGAAAATAATTTATTCAAGTTTTAATATTTGAATCGAGCGGAGGTGTGATCGGGCTTCACCCAGAAAATCACACCCGAGCAAACAAATTAATTTAAATTTACATACAAAGATTCATGTTTGGCAATTAACGTTTTGGTAAATGTAATATTTGTGTAATTATATGAAGTTATGGAATTGGTTGTTTTATTGAAGTAAATGAGAATATTCTGAAGAATAGAAACATAAAAGGAAGCCACGAAACCCTGAGATAAGAAGTAAAAGCCGAGGTATTTTAGCAAGGTGTGAGAACTTTGATTTACAAGTTGCAAATCACTAGTACAATTTACCAAAAGGGACCGGTATATAGCAATATATATTGTTATAATATAATCGGTAGTTAAGGAGAAAATAATAAACAAATATAAATTAATTTTTAAATTTTCCCTTTGCAACTAACAATCATATGTATTATTTCAATTATACCTTTTGATACTTTGAAATTAAATTTGGGCGCCAGGTGACAAATTGAAAACTTGCCTCCAAAAGAATTAAACGAAATATACCACGGTATAGGTTTCGAGCATGACAACTACGTCACAGATAGTCGGTTCTTAACGTTCTGGAATTCTACGAGCAAATGGACATATAAAAAGTATAACCACAGAATAAATACCTCACAGAATAAATACCTACGGACGTAGGTATTTATTCTGTGGTATAACCTCACTACGCAGTGAAACTCAAGTAGCTTAACTCGTCAGCCGCTCTGCGTAAAAACCTATAACTGTCTTTTAGAACTCACATACAAATTAAAACAGGTTAAATATAATCTGGTGGTGTCTTCTTCTGTGGTCTGATGCTCTGGTATATCCTGTACAGGTAAGTAATGTATGATTTACCTTCTTCTAGCTATCTTTTCATCCTCATGTGAATATTTTCGTAGTTCCGGTCCTGACCTTAAAACACATTCATGGAGGCGCGTGCAGGAGCGTCCAAAACTCCGATATTCAACTGCCAATCCCAAAAACTTCCACTTGGATTAAACTTTCTCGATATTTACCTTGGTAAGTTTAACTATAACACACTTTATTTAAATAAACACGTTTAATAGCTTTAACAGACGTATTTATTATGCATAACGAAGTAAATTACATTTTAAATTTCAGGAACAATACAAAAAGCGTGTATTCATACGTATTTACAAACAAGATCTCTAAACATTGTTTTATCAACAAGACTCCCTAACAACAGATAAAAATCCAAAGCAACGATGCCAAAATTACGCAAAAGTTATCATAGGACACATGGATCTATGTAAATACAAATTACAATTTTAATTTTGACAGGTAAAAATAAATAATTAAAATGTTCATAATTTTTCGGCGCCACTTTCCAAACTAGTTTTGATTTAATAAACACTTTATACACGTCCAGAATTAACCTCTAAAACACCTTTGGTTCAACACAAACATCCAATACACTTTTCCAAATATTGCTCCGATAATGCTGCATATTCTTACGTGGTTCATAAAACATCAGAGCAAAGCTTGTAATAGAGTTCTAGGCAATTTATATCATCTTTCTATACGTGTACCTTTACATATAATCTTCTAAATAAGAATATTTAATAAAAATTCTTTTTGTCCTAGGTTTACATCAAATACGAGTTTGGCAGAGTTTTCAACCAAACAAAAAGTTAACTGCGTTAAGGTCTGCCCTTTAATTAATCAAAAAGAAACCGAATTCCAAGACAAGATAAAATGCACGAGTATCCTTTAAAATAAATAATTGACATCGAACGAGCTAGCGAGTCTGAATCCATCACAATATATATATTGCGGATTTCTACATCATTGATGATGTCTTCCGTATCCCAATCTCCATGTTTTCTTGTCTTCCCAGTCATTTTCATTTAAATTTCTATATTCCATGGCAACTTTAACTCCACTTTCCCATGTTTGTTTTGGTCGGCGACGTCATCTTCTTCGGGCGGGGATCCACTCCCACATCTTCCTGGGCCATCTTTCTTCTCTCATACATTTTATGTGGCCGTAACACAGTAACCTTTTTGCTTTTATGGTTGTTACAATATCTATGTCCACTTCTGCGCGTCTTCTTATCTCCTCATTGTTGATTCTGTCCAACATTGTTAATCCAGAGCTTCGTCGTTAGTAGCCCATCTCCATTGCTTTCAATTTTTGTTCTTGTCTTTTTGTAATACTCCATGCCTCTGCCCTATATGTGCTTACGCTTACCGCCATCCTGAGCTGCGCCCAGGACATCGCCAGCCTTTTCTAAGGATAAATAGGCCCACGACCACACGCTGCTCCCTTTAACAAAGGTAATATGCCCCCCCATTAACCCCATTCTGTATTTTTTTCAGAAGCCAGCCAGTTCCGATGAAGGAGGTAAATGATTTCATATCTAGGTACTCCATGAGCCCGTCACACAAAAGTAAAAAAAAAGCCATGGAGGCAGTCGCTCACCGGCTCCCCTCCAAAGAATATCCAAAAATAAACAACTTCTAATTGAGAATGCGAGTTTCACTTTAAACCTTAGAATATCCAGTGAGTTTTCCGTGGGCCTTTACAGTCCCGGGTAAAGAATATCCAGTGGGTTCCGTGGGCCTTAACTGCCCCGGGTATCAATGACTCATTTGGTATATTTACTTAACCTTTTGTTTCATATTATTGGGCGAAATTGTTGAGTGGCTTTCTTTCCTTGCGCTACCTATTCTGATTTTTATTTCAAGTTCGCTCTCTCATTTTTCGCTTACCACTGTCCCAAGGTATTTGTAGGTACTTATGTTTTTAATTTTGCCTGCTTCAATTTCTAAGTCTTCGCCTTTACACCCTACTGTCATGTACTCCGTCTTTTCCATGTTTAATTGCAGGCCCCATATCTGGTATTCCTATTTTAGTTTCCTCAGCATATTTTGGGCATCTAACTCGTCTTCAGCCCATACAATCTGATCGTCGGCGAAATGTAGGGTATATAAGAATGTATCCCCGATCGGAATTTCCATATTTCGACACTTAGCTCTCCATATCTTTAGTGCTTCATTTAAATAAATCTGGAATAAAGTGGGTGCTACGCAGCACCCTTGTCGAAGTCCTTTCGTTATTTGAAATTTTCCGGAGAGCTCTGATCCGATCTTGATTTGGCCCGTTGTGTCGGTGTAGAGGGTTTTTACAACGTTTATATATATTGTTATATATATTTTATTTATTTAAGGAGAAAGAAAAATAATTTAATTGAATTTAAAGGTTAAATAAGATTTTGACTTGGATTATCTTGCATACAGCAATCATATTTTTAATTGAATAATAACTTTTATAAATTATGTAAAATTTGGACGCCAGATATTAGCTTAAAAAATATACCACGGTATAGCTCTCGAGCACGATTACTCTGTCACAGAAGTCGGTCCGATCGTGTTTTGGATTTCTAAGAGGAAATGGACATTTAAAAAGTATTACCTAATACACAGCGAACTTCAGTTGGTTCTACACTTCAGCCAGTATGCGTATTAACCTAAAAATGCCTTATAAAACTCTTAAACAAAATTCTGACAGTTAAAAATATTATTTTGTGGTGTTTTCTTCTGTTCTCTGGTTCTCAGGTGCTTCCTGAATAGGTACGTAATAATTAGTTTACCTTTTATTAGGCAATCTCTTCATCCAAAAGTAATTATTTTCTTAGGATCGTCGTTGACCTTCGCAGCAGCCTCCTACGCAGCGTCCCAAATTCCGATGCCCAGCCACTAAATCTTCAAACTTCGAACAGGATCCATTTATTGAATATTAACTTTGTAAGTAAAACTACTTTAGTCGTTCTTTAAGGAAACTCGTTTTTATAATTGTACAAAACAAATACTTTATTAACATAAGCACTATTAATTATTTATAATTTTTTTTATGCAGATAAAGAAATGCGTGTTTTCACACCGAATTACAAAATTGCTCTTTTTTTTATTAATAACTCTGTAGCAACGGACGAAATCTCTATAACAACGATGCCTTAGTTACACACAAATTACCATAGGATACTTGGATCAAATTACAATATTGAAATTCATATTTTGACAGATTAATAATTAATATAAAGCGATCA
Organism: Limonius californicus; assembly: GCA_014611495.1. NCBI lineage: Eukaryota > Metazoa > Arthropoda > Insecta > Coleoptera > Elateridae > Limonius > Limonius californicus. The sequence continues at coordinate 5,470 of JABXWE010085019.1, forward strand.
TATTTCGACGGCGTCACTGTCCAATCTAGTTGTGAATTATAAAACACACTATACATATTCGAAACCAACCTCTAATACGCACTCTGCATTTCACGACAGTCTAAAACACATTTCCACCAAATGTTCCGATAATGCAGCAAACTCCTTCGTGACTTAATAAATATCAGAGTTAAGCCTTACATCTAAGCTCGATACATTATATAGTATCTTTCTACATTTATTTCTTTGCATATTATAAGCTTCTAAATAAGAATTTTTAATAATAATGTTGTTTATAGGTTTTTATCAAAATACGAACTTGGCAGTGTATCCAACCATCAAGAAGTTATCTGCGTCGTGGTCTGCCCTATATTACTGACCAATGAAACCGAATTCCAAGACATCATAAAAATGAATGAGTATCGTATATAAAGTTACGTTAACCGAGCTAACGAGTAAAAATTCATTACAATATTTATATCTATTTTTACCATTTTCAGTCATGACTCTCCATAATTTGGCCAACGGTACGCTGTCGTATGCCTTCTTTATATCGATATATATTAGGTGGGTTTTAGTGTTTCGTGCTAGGCGTTTCTCTAGGAGCTGTTGGAGACAGAATATGCTGTCAATACAAGAGCGGCCTGCTCTGAATCCGTTTTGTTCTTCTATTTCAGTTATTTCGGTTTCCATACGCGCTTTAAGGATTTTGCCATATAACCTTCCAACTGCACTTAGTACCGAGATTCCTTTGTAATTAGAGCAGTCTTTTTTATCTCCTTTTTTATGTATGGCTGTAATAAAGCCGTTTTGCCAATCTTTAGGTATTTTATTTGTGTTTAGGCAGTTGTTGAAAAGCTCGGATAGTTTTTCGTGTAATACGTTTGGGCACTTTTTATAAGTTCCATAGAGATCCCCTCTGGTCCAGAAGTTTTCCATTTTTAAAAGTTTTTGCCGTTTGTATTGCTTCTTCGGCTTTAATCTCGCCTACTATTATTTGATTCCTCTCTTCATTATTGATTATTTCCGTTGCTTCGCTAAATTCTCTTCGATTTTCTCTTGATAGCCCCTTTTTCCACTCTTCTAAGCTTATTAACTGTATATTCGACTTATTTCTTTCATTTGTTTTGAGGCTTTTTATTACCTTCCATGCTTCACTTGAGCGGGTGTTCCCTATGTACATTGTTTCAGGCCTGGAGTACCCTTCCATTTAGGTCTCCCATAAGTTACCTTTTTATTTTTAGATTTTTAGTACTGTCTAGTACATTCGTTAATTTATCATAAAAGCTTGTCTTTTCTTCATGGCTTTCGTTGTCCGCTGATGCGTACTCTCCAATAATTTCAGTTTCATACCCTTTGATTTCTAGTGTGACTCGTATAATATGTTCATTTAACCCCATATTAATAATAAGTGTTAAAACAAGTTATCATTAATCTTTATTCATAAAATATTTGTATCAATATCATTTAAGTAAAATTTTAACCACATAAACATAAGTTACAAGTAAATACAAATGAATGTAACACAGATAAAAATACATAAATAAATAAATGACTTCATCCCTATCGCATTTTTTTGACACTTTGCAGATACCCAAAAACTTGGAACTCCTTGTTAGGCTTAAAAACAAGTGATCGGGACATTTTGATAACATCAGATTGAAACGCACATTGATTGCTTGTTAGAAGCGAAACGTTTGCACTAAATTTTTTCATTCTTATGGACGGGATGTAGTCTAACTGAACTGTGTAATTATTATCATTACTAGAATCAGAGTTAGCAACTTGCATGGCAAAATACACCATATTTTCACGGTAGACTATTTTTATATGAAGTTTAAAAATGTGTTTATCGTGAAATAGTATTTTACTCAATTTCTCCACCACCGGTGTATTTAAAACCGCATTTGCAGTAAAGTTGAATTTTCCTGATTTGCACGTAATTATCTCATCTTGCTCAATATTTTCTAAACAAGGATTTTGTTGTCGTAAGTACTGGTAAATGGTATATGCATCGTTCAAACAGGAATACTTTTCGTTGCTGTCATGTCGCGCTACAACCCCTGGCAGCTCTTGAAGAACAGCTTCTAGGGTATAGTTTCGCCTTGTACTCATTACGTTGCTGCATATCGGACATACGTCTGTCAAATGTATGCAGCTTTTACATAAACTATGTCCAGTTTCGCACAAATAGATAGGTGTTGACAAGAAATTGAAACATATGGGACACTCCGCAGCCCTCAAAGATGATAATGAAGTCATGATTGAACCCTGAAAGTTTACATAATATTTTACAATGACGAATTGATAAAATAATTGTTTTTAAAAAATAAATTAAATATTCGTACCTTCTTTTCACAGCAGCTGTTCATGCGTTCTTCTTTTTGACCTCACAAAAACAAAAGTGGGTTATAATTATGTTAAATATATCGTAATTTATAATTATTTTTAAAACACATAATTTTGGGCATGCTTCTAATGTATTTGCAAATGTACAAACTGCCATGAAAATGAAATATTCTGGAAAGAAATCATCAAATTCGTTCACATGTGAAATATTTACAGTCTGTGTGGTGGTGATAAAGAATTTTTAGATATTAAAAGATAAACATCTTGCTGTATTTTAGCTGTTTACTACAAACGGAGAAATACTGCCTGCCGGATTATTTATAATTAGTAGCAGTTGCCAAAATCAAATAATGAATTAGCCAAGAGATATCGTTTTTTCACCATAATGCTAAAAGTAAATTTTACTAGCGCAACAATTAATACAAGTAACGTCCATGTTGGTAAATCATATAAATTCTATACTAGTGACTAAATAAAGAAAGAATAGAATTAGGAAATATTAACATATCTTATTAGAAAATAGCATTCGTTTTATATACACGGTGTCAACTTGAAATTATACAATGTGTTATAGCTTTGGAAGTAAAATAGATATTGAGTTTTACCAGAAAACGTTTCTACAACATGGATGAGGGAATCATCATAACTCTTAAGGTAACCTTCCCCAGTCAGCAGTTTAAGCTCAGGGTGCCTCAAAAAAATTTCAAATAGTAACACCCTCTTTGAAAACCTTTCATTGAAAAAGCAAACTTTTTTCCAGACTCATTTCAGAAAAATAGAATGACTTTTAAGATCCAGATTGTGACAGGAGTTCCAACAAACAAGCAAAATGTAAGAGAAGAATTTTAAAGTAGATTTTACTCTTGCCTAGAGAACATTGAAAATGATTTTGAACATTTAAACTAATAATTTGGTAGCGGCAAAGTAACGTGATGGGAAGCTACGTCTATGTTTGGACGCAAGAAAAATCAATCAAAGTACAAAACCACAGTACGAAGCACCACAGACAATTGACTCGCTATTAAGTAGAATTTGGGAGAAACACATAAATAAAGACCAAATAAGGGGAAGATTTCATATTTCTGCCATATTTCCTTACCCCATACAGCACAGGGCATTCTGAGAATATCCTCACAACATAACAATGTTCTATTAAAAGAATATTCTCTACAAATATTTTTAACATATTTATAGACAATTTAAATGCGAACAAGAACGCTTATACAACATTTGTGACATATGTTTATAGAACATATTGTATAGAATATAGTGATATACTAAGTATATTCTCACAATATATGAATTCCCTGTTTACGGAATATTCTCCATAAATACTTGCAGAATACAAAGTGATTTTTTAAAAAGTCAATTGCAGTAGCCTATGGATTGTCCCGTCTATATTAAGCTTTAGAATCTGACAATATGAAAATTGTAACAGAAAGAAAGAAATCTTAACGAAAAACCTGTAATTTAGTTACCTTAATAAATTACAAATCAGTTGCAACTAAATACTTGTTCATTTTCACATTTTGTTGGGCCAAAATTTTTAACTACCTGAACTGTCACACAGTTTGACATACAGCTAAATGTCATTCAAAGCTCATTAGTCATTACAGCTGACTGCAGACGGAATAGCCTTTTTTCTAGGCTTGGTGCAATTGACTTTTTAAAAAGCATTTTGTATTTATAGACTGTATACGCGCGAACAAGAATATTTATATAATATTTGTGGTATACCTAAGAGAAGGGTATTCAAATGTTGTTTGTACATAAGTTAGTTATTTTGTTTATATAAAAAAATATACGTATTAAATAGTCACAATTATAAAAATATAAATAAATTAATTCATTATTATGAGACTAGCAACGGTTCGGTTTTCGAAGTTTATTTGACATACATACATAACATGTTTGAGGTTATGAAAGTTTGTACAGCTTGCAAGTGACATCCTATTTTTATTGTTTTGAATATAAAATGTCACATGTCATATTGGACAACAAAGAATGTTTTTCATATCACAAAGATCCGAACTGAATTCGACAGGAGCAATTAACTTTAATTGTCCAACACCAAAGCGAACATGGTAAATTACCAGAAGCGCCACGAAGGGAAAAGAAACTATATTCGAAGTTGCGTCCGTCGATCTTAAAGGTCTAGCTTCGACTGCCTTAAAAATGCAATGGGGACCTGCACCCCCCTCAAAAGATTGCACCACATTTTGAAATGTAACGCAAGAGTTCTAGAAAGATTTTTTTTAACACGCGAGTTCTAGGAACAGTCCGAGGTCGAGCGCGGAAAAACAAGAGTCTGCAATTTTGACACAAAAGAAACTGTTTAACAACGGCGAAAAACATCTTACAAAGAAAAACCTTGAACAACTCTGCGACTCCCGTGGGTCATAAATTTCAGGACGGAAAACACAAGTAAAACTTACAATGCTCAATTCTTCAAAGACGCAATGTAACCAAAACTGCATCCAATATACAAACGGCAATTAAAATAGCGTGACCAATTCTTACGGAGCGGCAAACAAATTAAGAAATTGATTCATAATTTGAAAATAACATAACACTATTCTGTTTAAATGTCTTTAATAGCAGCTACTAAGTGGTATTTTAGATTTCTTAAGAAAATTCTCTACTTAGAACTCTCTTCATCTATCATACAATGTGTTACATCCACTGATGATCCGTCATTGAAAAGCTCTTACAAAATACTATTAAATAGTAACAAACATTTTTTCCCGACTAGTTTGTTGAATTTCAAGGGATTCACATAATTCGTCTTAGAATATTCTATTACACCATCGTCTAACATTTTTCTTAATTCTAGCTTCACCTGTTGTCTTAATGCATAAGGAATAGAATATGTTTTACTATTAAAACTTGCTGCTTAATCTAGTACTAACTTATGTACATAATTTTTTGCTTGCCCAGGTTTTTCATTTATAATCATCCGATTTTTCTTAATAATTTCAATAATTCTGCCTTTATATTTTATATTTTCTGATCCCAACTGTCCATCTTCCAGCAATCCTTCTATTATTATGTTATTTATAATAGTCTCATCTTACATTCCCTTATTATTCATTTTTTTAGATTGAAGGCACAATGGCTCGACATCTTTATTAACTATTAATTCTTCCGTGTGATCTCTAATTGGATCCATCCAAGGTTTAATTACTTCATTTAATTCAATACATCTTTGTTTTCCATTTAAAATAATTCCTAACTGCTGAATTAAATCAATCCCTATTACAAACTCTAAGCTTAAGGCAGTCACTATTAAAAATCATGCCTCAAATTCCTGGTTGCATATCTTTAAATTAATAACATCTTATTAGTAGTATGTACAAATCTTTTTCTTTGTTGCTGACAGCAAATCTATCTTGTTTACTTTAATTATATTCTTTTTTAACTGTACTAATTAACTACTTATAATTTCTTCCTTTACTAGTGAAGCCATCGCACCGCTATCTATTACTGCAAAATAATTTTTATTAAAGTGATCTTAATAAATGGTAGACGTGATTTATTTTCAATATTATCTTCATCCTCCTTTTCTAATAAAAATTCATGTGGATTATCATAGTAAACGGTAAAAATACGTACGAGGTGATCTGTATTTAAGCAAACAGAGTTTTTTGTTGACCAGCGGAAGGTTCCTCGTGTACCTCAGCTGTTATCTCAATCTTGTCGAGATCTTCTTGTGGACTGTATTTCTTTTTGTTGTTAGCAAAAACATCATTTACATATTGTCTATTTCCATCTCTGTCTTTACTATTTTCTTTCAAGTATTTATTTTGATTTTTCTCTTTTTCAATTAACTTCTCATAATTTCTGTTATTATTGTAATTGTTATAATTTTTTGTTTTACCATACCATCCTCCTCTGTTATTATTCCTTCCCTGTAGTTGATAATTATTGTTATTGTTATAGTTATTGTTCTATGGCCTGTTATTTCCATAATTACTGTTAAATGTATGTAAATTTCCATAATTGTTATTATAATTACCATTTTGGAAACGATTATTGTTATTATTACCTCTGTTATATTTATTATTATGCAATTCTCCCTCAAATTTGCGTCTAAATGGATTTTCATACGTTTTCCCGAGGTTGTTTTTCACACCTCGTTCAATTTCCATGGCTATGTCATATTGACGAACTATTTCTAATAGCCCACTTAGTGTCTTAATGTTTTGAACTGCCACCCCTCTATTTATACCACTTTCCAGATGTCTCGATAAATGTTGTACAATCTCCTCTTCTGACAACTTTGGTGTTAGATGTGGTGCTTTATTATACGTGCTCATTACATACATTTCTCTTGTCATTCCTTTTTGTTCATATTTTCCAGTAGTCAATTCCGTTCTCACACTGGCTTGATGTGCATTGCTCCAATATTGTTCCTTAAATAAAATTTTAAATTCTTCATAATTATTATATTTATTTTTAATAATAATGCCACACTTCTGCATTGTATTTTAGAGTCATGTTGATTATTTGCAGTTTTCTATTTTCGTTGTAAATGTTACATATCACATCATCTAATTTTCCCAGGTAAGTCATGGGTAATTCTTTCTTCCCTTCAAACTTTGGTAACATCTCGTGATGTATATTTGGCTCCATCTAAACATAATTCGCCCCTGAATTAACTTTTCCTGTACTCTGCTGTATTCTGATAAATTTCTCTTCTACTTCATCCATAAATCTTCCTGAATTTTTTTGAATTTCATAGACTTTTTCATTCACACCTTTCAATTTTCTTGCAACTTCTTCTTTATTTTCTTTGTAACTCTTGTAGTTTTGATTTATTGCATCTGCCATTTTATCTATGTGAACTTGAGTTTGTTCAACTTTATCTTCTACAACTTGTTTGTACTCTTCTATTTCTTGTCCTTTTTCTTCCCACTTTTTACTCACATCTTCCTTCAATTTTTTAAATTTTTCTTGAAGCACTTCTGTTTAAGCCTGTCTAACGGGGTATATAAGCAATTTATTATCTCTTAGCAAGAGCACCGCGCACTGTAATGTTTACGTCAACCCCCGATTCCTTTATTGCATTATTATACACATGATTAGATATTTACAATTTCTTACAGCGAGTATATGTTATCAAACAAGTACATAACACAAACATCTAGCTAAGTCAATATACTTCAGGAATATTATAG
>JABXWE010085024.1:0-11020 GCA_014611495.1 Limonius californicus
CGCGTTACTGTTAATGGTGAGCGGTACAGGAATATGCTAACGGAATATCTTTGACCTGAACTGAGAAATGTTGACATAAACAATGTTTTCTCTCCATACTCAACAAGATGATGCGACGTGTCATACATCTCGTGAGACAATTAATTTATTGTAACAACAGTTTCCTGGACGCGATATTTCGAGGAATGCTAATGTCAACTGGCCGCTAAAATCATGCGATATCACACCCTTGGACTTTTTCTTATGGGGTCATGTGAAATCCCTGGTTTACAAAAATAAGACACGAACAATTCCCGACCTTAAACGGAACATTAAACGCACTATTCAAAATATACCATGCGATATGTGTGAAAGAGTAGTCGCAAGCTGGGCCCCCAGAATGCATTCAATCAGACAAAGTTGAGGAGGACATTTACACGATATTATTTTTAAAACATAATGTTATCCATTGTTCTTCAAAATAAAATAAAGATTAAAGGATTATCGCATGTAATTATTATTGTGTCTCATTTGATAGTTCTGGAAAACCCTTTACATATTGTCACCAGAGTTGATCTTAATTTTCATACTGTCAACATTGTGCTCTTCTGAATCTATCCAAGAATATGCTATATAATAATGTAGGAAATAATAAAACATACAATTTACTCACCTCCACTTTACACTTATCCAGAAACAAGGCATCTGTTTTTAAAAAGGCATCTCTTAAAGCCTGTTCAGGGTTAGAAATGAAATCTTGACTCTCGGCCAAAAATTGGTGTAAATGAGCACAACTGTAGGCCGCAGCATCATGTCCTGCATGACCATCGAATATTGCATAATAACTGGACGGACTTGCTTCCTAAAAAAGTTTAAATTATAATGGTATATAATTTAACAGATACAAGAAACATTTAATTAACTTGTTTAATATAATAGGAAAATATAATTAGGAAAGATATGCAGTATCATTTGGACAAAAATCACTTATTTCCAACAGCTTTTTAACACATTATCTATTATAACTACCGATATGTGTAAGTTTTAATACCACTAGTAAAATGTAAAACAAACGTATGGCTTTCGAATTAACTATTTCTAATCATATTCATTATCCATTTTCAAAAACAAAAGGTGTTGCAGAGAAAAAATGGCGGAGAGGCTTTCTGAAGAAAATCTTAAGTTGTCAATTAGGTCCCCTCGAGGTATGTCCAATACTAGAATACGAGGTTTTAATCAAGAGAATGTTGCTGCGTTTTTCGAATTACATATATGAAAAAGAGTTAGAAAAAATAAATTTTGACCCACACATTGTACAATGTTGACGAGACGGGAATTAGTGTGGTATAGTACAAGAGAAACAAAATAATTTCTTCTAGGGGGAAAACCCAGAAGCAACGCTCGCATCACCAGAAAGAAGTGTTCTTGTAACAGTGGTTACGTGCATGAATTCTGTAGGCACATACGTACCCTCCTAATTGGCTGACCTAGAAATAATATGAAACCAGAACTAACGGATGGCGCACCAATCTGTTTCATATATGCATGTCATCCATCAGGCCGGATACATATTTTTACTTAGCGGTTTGATCACTTTATTAAATTCACCAAGCCAACAGCTTTGGATCCTACGTTATTAGTTCTCGATAGTCATTCCTCCCATACTCGCAGCATTCAAGTGACACGAAAAGCTAGAGAGAGCCTGATAGGATTATTACAGCCTTGCTCATTTCACGGTTGTTTGGTGCTACCTCCAACCAAGCAGCAACTACGGAGATCTCAGTTAGCGCATTTAGAACAACTGCCCTACTTCTTCCTAACAAACATATTTGCCGCGATCACGAATTCACCGTCTTTGATGATGAGGAGGAATCTACCAGCACTGAAAACCACTATAAGCTTCAATGACCTGGAACTTCGAAATATTCTGATTGCTATCCAGCAATCTCGTCCAGGACATTAAAATGATTGTGATACGACGGGACAATCTAATGCTGGAATTTAAAAGGTTTCTGATGTGAATAGATAATTTCGTCCAGGAACTTATACTAAAATTGTAAGTCCAGTGCACATAAAGCCCTACCAAAAGTCTCAGTGAAGAAAAATCCACGATATGCAGCTTTGCTTACTTGGTCTCTTTACAAGAATGCGTTAACTGAATGCTTATATAAAAAGGCAAAATGTGAATGTGCGAAAGCTGCAAAGTGGCAAAATCTATAAAAAATCCACTTTTGATAGTGTCATTTTGGTGATGATTAGAAAGATTACGATGCACAATGTCTGTTCTGCACGGACCTATTTTCTACAGATAAACATGATGAGGAATGGGTTAAATGCAAAATATGTTATCGGAGGGCTCACAAGGACTGTGGTGCAGAAGATATACACTTCGTCCGCCCGACGTGCAAAATGAGAAAAAAAAAGTTTACGGACCGCTAGTTAGGAGCCCTTTTCTTTCTTTTTGATTTTTGCATTATAATGGTTGATATTGGTCCCATATTAAGGTAATTGTACGTTACTGTTTTTCTCAACAGAAAAAGCCTAACATTTGCTACACAAGTTTTTAATGATGCTTTTCTTTTAACATGATTGGTACGCACCCAATTCCAAAATTCTAAATTATAATTGTACATTATTACTTCTTAGCTTTTGTAATATTGGCCTCGATAATTTACATTACGCATTTATGTTGTAAATATACAAATGTACAACAATTGAAGTTGGTCTTTTCTGACAACCTGTACAACTTTTTTTTATTAATTTACATTTTTTTAGATTACAGTTTTTATGAATGGTTGAGTGGTTTTCGAACCTCACAATGATCGAAAGTGTTTTCCTGCTTCAGCCTTCTGTAAACATCGTTAATTTTTGTTTGGTGCACAATAATAATTAATAACAGTGAACATTAACTAACAATGTAACACGGAATCAGCCGATATCAAGCTGGTGATTGTCGTAGCCCATACCAGGGTTACTTCCTTTCATAGACAACTAATAATTAACATAACAGATACACGGATTTAACAAGGCAACTTCTATGTTGACCCCTTGTCACAATTATAATGTTTGACAATTCTCCCAACTTTCAAAATAATAAACGACTGTAACTAGCGCCAAACGACAAAAAACGGCGTTGTCTCTGAATCACGAAGTACATACATATATAGGATTTTAAGAAAATACTGGGGTCAGGTAAAGAGACTCTGTCTCGATAATCAAGCAGGTCGTTCCATTAAGTAAGCACTTCAATAGTCTTCACTGCACAATGTCCACTCGTAGCAAAAATATATAAACGAAATTCAAACTAACGATCCCAACCTGTGATAAGGCACCAAGCGAATTTTTGAGAACCACTTTCAGATTGTCAAGTCATCTACACTACAAACCTTGAAATGGCAAACGCATTTGCGGATTTTTACGACCCAATCTTCACAACACCACGACAAAATGAAGAAAGTTCTATAAACGAACGCGGCGAAGAAAAATATAGAGCTTGTCTACCCAAGAGAAAGCAGGAAATTTCTCCCATCTTACCGTCTGAAATTTTTAAGTTTTTCAAAACTCTTTCAACTAAGAATATCCCAGTTATGACGGCATTCCTAACATAATATTGAAATAATTAACAAGAAAAGTTGTTGCCTTTCTGACAATAATTTATAAAGACGGAACGTTTGGAACATTTACCGAACTAGTGGAAGCACGCACACATCTTAATTCAGTCAAAAAACCCAATAAAGATGAGAGTTACCTTAGATCATACACATTTACATGGATATTACAACAGATTGTAAAGTGTGTTGTAAAGATATCACAGACAAACTATTTTTGTTCCTTCTCTTCCTAATACAAATAAATCATATCTACCGTCTTTCTCTGTACCCTTATGCAATCTACGCATGCGCTCACGCGTGTTGTACGGCGGGAAATTTAAATATGTAGTAAATGTAACTAATATAAACCAGTGCAATTATCGCAGTCTTTTAAATCTTGCGACAAAACCATTCTTGCCATTTTCAAAATTAATTACATATTTGACATCTCTATAACTGTCAAATATTTATTAAATAAATAATAAAGTAAAAAATACAGTCATCTAATATAATGTTTATTTATTTCTAAGGTTTAAATACTCTTCCAAAGTATAGAAGGCATTTTCCGTTAAAAAAATTTTGAACTGTCCATCAAACGTCTTTTCATTTATATTTTTAAGATTTCTAGACAGTTTATTATACAGAGAGGTACAGCAGTATCTTGGAGACTTTTTGTACAAGCTTAAATTATAGTAACCTATCTGAAGGTTATTACAGAATCTGGTGCTGTAAGTGTGATTATCATTTACAAGAGGGAAGTTCTTAGGGTTCTTTCTTACATACAGAAAGCACTTTTGTATAAATATGGATGTTAACGTTAGTATACGATTATTCTGAAAAATTGGTCGGCAATGTTCTCTTGATGAAAGGTCGAACATCATTCGAATTATTCTTTTTTGAAAGTATAAACACTCTACCTACGTCTACGGAAATGAAAACAAACAATTCCTTGATTGAGGAACACTGCAAATAACGCATTTTCGCACCATTTTAAATTAAAATTAAAAATTTCAATAACACAAAACGTTTCCACATTTGCAGGTTATGCGCTGTTCTTGTGACTTTTCTCACTGACAGTTTAATTTGTGTAATTCTCGCCATACGTCAACAGCAACTGGGCGAGCGCCAATATTGAAAAGGGTACAAGTGAAACAACATTATTGGATGTAATGCAACGGCAAAAGAGACAGATAAAAAAAAGTAGGTTGGGATCCTTACAACAGTGACGTACCTAGTTTCTTATGGAGTAGTATTATCCATGTAAATGTGTATGATCTAAGCTAGTTACGGGCAAATCAGCCTTCTTTGCACTTTCATCTAACCTACTACAAAAAAACATTGACTGTCGATACAATAAAATATTATTCGTAGTAGATAACAACATCCAATTCCAATTTAGAGCCAAATATTCTGCACTCCACCAGTTGAACAGAAATAATTAAAAGGAAACAGTATAACACTGTAGTATTTATTTGATAGCCCCTAAACCTTCGATAGACTATTGTTTCCCAGACTCCTATACAATTTAATTCAACTAATTTAAGTATCAATATGTAAAACATGAATACTTAAAAATAGTGACTGAGGGGTGCTCGTTGAACCTCATCGTTTTTCATGTTATTCATTTATACCAAATATCTACTGTCATGAACCAGTTATTTGCTAGACCTATAATGGTTGAACTGTCCAGCGGAATTAAAAAAATGGAAATCTTGAAATCATCCAGGAACCTGAAAAATACTGAATGGAGCATAAACGAAGATATTCCCAAAGAAATGCAGATACAACGAAAAGAGGTAATAGAGCAGATGAAGAGAGCGAAAAACAATGGACATAAAGCAACGGTCAAATACAATAAACTAATAGTAAACGGGAAAGAACACTCAGTTAAAAATGCGGGAGAATGGAACAATTCAATGCAGAAGGAACAAAAGAACACAAACGATGACGAAGAGGGGAAAGGAGTAAAGAGAAAAGTAAGCGAAAGAACACCGACCAAGGAAGACGAACTAAGAGATGAACTAACTACAATCATGACAACATCAAGTAGAGCAGCAAAAAACTAGCTCCCCACACAGGAGACGAAAAAATGACAAAAACGGCAATGGACACGCCAATGAATACAACAAATGAAATAAACGAAATAGAAAATAATAAAACATTTTATATTGGATGCTGGAATGTTCAAACCATGTACGAAATTAGCAAAGCTGAGCAAGTAGCAAGAGAAATATAAAAATACACCATAAACATTTTAGGACTAAGCGAAACTAGATGGAAGGGAAGCGGATGGACAACGTTAACAAACGGACACATGTTACTGTACTCTGGCTTAGAAGAAGAATCCAATCGAACAGAGAAACGAGTGGCAATAATGATTGACAAAACAACGAAAAATAGCTTAATGGAATGGGAAGGCATACCGGAAAGGGTAATATGGGCAAGATTTAGAGGCAAAATTAGAAACTGTGTTATCATAACGTGTACAGCCCTACAAACGACAAACACGAAGACACCAAAAGCGAATTATATGAAGAAATGCAAGCTATATGGGAGATTATACAAAGTAACTACCCCAGGGACACAAAAATCCTAATAGGAGACCTGAATGCCAAGGTGGGTAGCAACAATAGAGAAAATGGAGATGTCTTGGGAAAACAAGGATTAGGAACTATGAACAAAAATGGAGAGAAACTTATCGAATTCTGCAAGATAAATGGATTAGTAATTGGCGGCACTCTGTTTTAACACAAAGATATCCACAAGGCGACATGGGTATCCCTAAATGGAAAATCTAAAAACCAAATAGATCATATAATAATAGAACAAAAATGGAAAAACGCACTACGAGATGCAAGAGCGAAGAGAGGTGCGGACATAGCATCCGACCACTACCTCGTCAGAGCAAAGATAAAAATAAGCTTAAAAATAAAAAACACATAACAGCGAGACCCAAATACGACTTCGAGAAACTAAAAATCGTAGAAGAGAACAAAAAATTCCAGAAGAAACTGAGAGAAAATGATTATGGTTAAAATACAAAAAAACAATCCAAAAGACAGCCTTAGAGACCCTCGGATACGCAACAAACCCTGGATAAACCCAAACACAATAAACGCAATCGAAGAAAGACGAAAGATAAGAATGAAAACTCTAAACATGAAAAACGAAGAAACAAGAAAGGAACTCGAAAGAAAATACAGAGACAAGAACAAAGAAGTAAAAAAGAAGAGCAAGAAAAGACAAACGAGCATACATAGAAAACCTAGCAAAAAAGTGGAAATAGCAGCCCACAACAAAGATATGAAAGCCCTGTACAATATCACAAAGCAGATCAATGGAAGGAAAAACAAACCAGTAACGAAACTCAGAGGTGAAAACGGAGAAATCTGCAGAACAGACAAAGAAATGATGGAAAGATGGACGAGACATTTCACGGAGATCTACAAGACAAAAGGAAACACACAGGAAGTAAATACCGACATGATAATTGAACAACTAGAGATAGAAGATAGAGATAGATAGATAGATAGATAGATAGAGATAGAAGAAAAGTTCAGCAAGGCAGATTTTGAACAAGCACTGAGCGAAATGAAAAGATAAAGTGATAAAGTGCCAGATATAGATGAGATTCCTACTGACAACAAGGAACCAAGACGAAACTAATATCACACTCGGTGAAAGTAATATAGAAAAAAGTCAACCAATCAGAAAGACATCACGAGAAGAATAGCTTTGGCACAATCGGCATTCAGCATGTTAAGGAAAATTTGGAGCACAAAAAACATCAAAACAACAACCAAGCTACGCCTTTTTAATACAAAATGTTAAAAGTGTGCTGTTATACGTGCCCAAACATGGTCGATTAATAAACGAGTGGTGAATAAAATACAAGTGTTTATAAACAAATGCCTTAGACATATACATCGCATATTCTGGCCGGAAAAAATAACAAACCAACTGCTGTGGCAAATCTCAGAAGAGAAAGGATTGAAATAACAATCAAGAAAAGGCGATGGAAATGGATACGTTACTGATGTAGGATAGGATAGGACACTGCGGAAACCAACCAGTAACATCACAAAGCAACCACCGGATTTTAATACACAAGGAAAACGAAAGAGAGGTAGACCGATGGACATATGGAAAAGAAATGTTGCTAAGGACCTACAACTACAGAACAAGACATGGGGGCAAGCTAAATTTATAGCACAGGACAAAATGGAGTGGAAGAACCTGGTACAGAAAATATCAACATCAACGGACCAAATCAATGATGCGCAGGCCTAGCAACCCTGCCATTCACCTCGCTTTACAAACGCCTTTTGGGCGCCCTTCCCTGCTCAGGAGCTACAGGAAGAAGAAGATGAACCAGTTATTAAAAAATTATAATAGAACTGCGTCAGTGCAGTAGAACATTTTGTAAATATAGAAAGAACAGCTAAGAGCAAGGGACTAGAAGTTAATAAAAATAAAACCAAATTCATGCCGACTGGAAGACTCAGAAACAGACAAAATATAACAATAGATGACCACACAACTTTGAACCAGTCAGAAGTTTCATAAACCTTGCAACAAATCTGAATGTATGTAATGACCTCACTGAAGAAATAAATGATAGAATAATACTTGGAAACAAATGTTATTACAAACTGACTAAACAACTAAAATCAAATGCAACCAAAATAAGGATAAACGTGCAATTGTGTAAAACATTGATTAAGCCAGTAATCACATACAGTGCAGAAGCATGGTGTTCAAATAAAGAAGAAAAGAAATTAGAAACATTCGCAAGAAAAATATTGCAGAAAATCTATGGTCCAATACAAGGAGGGCAATGCAGGAAGAGGTTTAATTTCGAAATCAAAGCTCTGTATGATGAACCGGATATAATCAAAAAAAAAAAAACAAATGCAAGAGATTAAGATGGCTGAAACATGTGCACAGAATGAGATAAAGAAGAACAGTGAAGCACTGATGTGGTGGAAAAGGATCTCAAACAAATAAACGTAGTAAAATGTAAACAATGAACACTTAAAAATAGTTAGTGAAGAAGGGGTTTCATTAACCTCGTTGTTTTTTCATGTTATGCACTTAGGTATACCAAATATCTGCTGTTATGAACCAGTTATAAAAAAAATAAAAAAAAAAATAATTGTACCCGAAGTTATACAAACTCACCATAAGTTTATTCATATCTGTCTTTTAAGTTTGCACATAATATTGATTTGGTGTAGAACATATTTTTCCAAAGATATTTTAACCAACACATTTATGTTCACAATCTTTTAAAATAACCAGCAATAAACCCTTTAATTTAAGACAGAATCTGAACGATAATTCTGCAATACACGCTATGTTAATCATTTCTATTCTAGATGTATAAATGTAATGACCATCTCTGGCATAAATTAAAAATGTGCATGTCTCTATGAGGGCCGGAATCTCATGTGACCTGGGTGGTTTAAAAAATCTCATATACCGGGTGATTAATGGAAAAGTACGAGCCTACTATTCGAAAAATAGGCAACCCAAAATGCATATCACAAGTTAGAGCAATATTTAAATTTTTATTGATGGCATTATGAATAAGCGATGCGTAATTAGTGTGTTTGGAATTTTATTCTACTCAACTTTTAAATAAATTAAGTGTGAATGAAAACACCAAAGTCTTATTTATAAATATTATTTATAATATTATTATTACTTAAATATTATTATTAAAGTTTAACTGTTTCATTTCCCTCAAAAAAATGTGGACCAACAATATGATAGAATTCCGTATTACAAATTTACAAAATACATTCTCTGAAAACATGCAGTTCTCATCCAGCAAGCGAAATAAAGGCAATTATGTTTGTTAACATTATTATCATCAAGGTTCGTTTGATCTTGAATAAACCAACAAAACTGTAATGGTGTTAGGAAATAATTTTCCTTGAGATCCCAAACTAAACTTATATGGTATAGATTAAACTGATTTGCTTTAATAATCTTTGAAACTGAAGGCTGGCTAGTTGCTAGCGGCCTTGAGAAAACTCTCTGACTAATACGTTCAACTACAGAAATTGCTTCAAATACCACAATTTCATATAATTTGCTTGTTACTGTTCTGCTGTTGCCTATTTTCAGTGTTGGCCAATTTTCCCTTAGTTTTGCTTCCAATTTCCGAAAAATTTTAACAATAGAGCAAAGATTAAGATCATGTGGATTTTCTATGCATTTGACTGCGTATTTTTCGAACTCTGTTTAAGTTGAATGAGCTTAACTTAAACCAGTAAATTGCCAACAAATCAAACCCTCAGTAAAAATTTAAATATTGCAGTATCTTCTAATATGTATTTTGGGCTGCCTATTTTTGGAATGGTACAATAGTACACTTCCACGAACCACTCCGTGTTTCGTGATTCTGAGAAAAAACTAACTTTCCCCATTTAGCTAGTTACCAACAGTTGAGATGATTGTCAAACAATGTTGAACAACAAATATGAAAGCGTTTATTCTAAGGAAGTAATGTAAAACGTACCTATAAACAATTAAAAGTAAATTTGCATGTACATGTAGTTCCATTAGATCAGCATTAAAGTAATAAAAATAGGTCCTATTGCAAAGTGTATATTTTACTTCAATGTATTGTACCGCATACATATAACTAAATTTTAACACGTTTCTCGCAAAAGAGAAGTTCTTCAAATCTGCTTGAAAGATTCCTACTGTAGCAGGATGTAACGCAACATTTACTGTAAATACGGCATTTTAATAATACTAATCATGATCATTTATATACCTGAAATGCATAAAAACAGCTACATACATAGTTTAATAATAATCTACTACCGGAGTATAAATATTACCCAAAAACATTGCAGCCTCTTTAGTAACAATCATTGAAGCTTAAAGAACACAATACAATTAAAAAAAGACAATAAATACCTACATATAAACGAATTGAATAAACACTCATGCAAAAATTGTCAAACTGTCAGGTTAAATTGTCAATTTTTAAGGAAAAAATGTTACGATGGCCCAGGGCAGCTAAGGCCTTCTCTTGCTAATTGAGAAAGTTGTGAGAAAAATGTAAATATTATTCATAGTTCAAAATTAAAACAAACTGCAGTGTTCCATGGCTTATTATTACTGATAAGTTTTGCTTCTATACAGGGAATTTTTCTTTTTAGTATACATTGCCTATGTATACTTTTAAAAGAAACGCGTCAATTTCGCCTATTGTGTAGGCAACCAACTATACCCACAACTAAAAAACAGGAGCAAACGTCACGGTAGTTGTGAATTATTTGAGTATGAAGGTTATATTGATGCAGTGTTTATATTAAATAAGTATTTCACCTTGTAGGTATATAGAACGCAGATGATGACTTATTTATTAAATATAAAAATTGACAGGGTGATGTTTCCATAAGGTCCGTGCACATTATATTTCTTTTGTACAA
>JABXWE010085140.1:0-10791 GCA_014611495.1 Limonius californicus
ACCATCAGCAAGACCCTCAACCTTCAACCAGCGGCTTAAGTCGTTCAGTGAACAAAGACCATCAGCAAGACCCTCAACCTTCAACTAGCGGCTTAGGTCGTTCGGTGAACAAAGACCATCAGTAAGACCATCAACCTTCAACCAGTGGCTTAAGTCGTTCAGTGAACAAAGACCATCAGCAACACCCTCAACCTTCAACCAGCGGCTCAGCGGCTTAAGTCGTTCAGTGAAGAAAGGCCATCAGCAAGACCCTCAACCTTCAACCAGCGGGTTAGTCGTTCAATGAACACAGACCATCAGCAAGACCCTCAACCTTCAACCAGCGGCTTAGTCGTTCAGTGAACAAAAACCATCAGCAAGACCCTCAATTTTCAACCAGCGGCTTACTCGTTCAGTGAACACAGACCATCAGCAAGACTCTCAGCCTGCAAGCAGCGGTTTAGTCGTTCAGTGAACAAAAACCATCAGCAAGACCCGCAACCTTCAACCAGCGGCTTAAGTTATTCAGTGAATACAGAAAAATCTTTAGAAGATCCACGTATAATTCAGGAGTCTAATTCCAAATCATCGGCCAGCCATTTAACTGGTCCTATTCATCGTATAAGCCCTGTACCAACACCAACAAGAAAACATAATTTACGTCTGTAAAAAGGCCCTCAGAAGGCAACAGTTTTAACGTCAACTCCATACAAAAGTGAGCTGGAAGTGGCAAAAGAAAAACAAGCTAATACAAAGATAGTTCCAGGAAACAAAGCCCCAAAAAATAAAAAGGCCACCTCTGCAAAATCAGAACCAAATACTAAAAAATATCTATTCAGGAAGGTAAAAAAGAATCTGCTGCTGCAGGTTCACCATTAATAATAATCGAAGCTAATCAAGATGACTGGTTCTGTTTTCTGTTTGAGGAGAGGTTTATAGAAAATATAGTACAATGTGATATTTGCAAAAAGTGTTCACACGGGACTTGTACATCGATAACATTTACTGCAGTCTCGTACACATGCGATTTGTGCCAATAGGTATTACTTGTAAGTATTACTTCTGAATGTTATATTCCTTTTGTATTAATAAGGAAACAATATATATTTTATTAAAAGTTTATTTAATAATATTTTTCCCGCAAATACCTATCTATAATAAATACAGTTGTACGATTTAAGCAACCGCTGGTACGATTTAGGTAATGGTCTCCGAAATCAGACTAATTACAAGGTTTTACAGATATTAAAACCAGGGCGACACGTTTATAGCTATAAATTTGAAAAAATGTGTATCTTGTAGCTAAATAACCACTGCATATAGAGTAGTACTATTTACTTTTTCAAAGAATTTTGTTCCTACCTTATAAAAAAATAAAATGCATAAAGTGGTACGATTTATGCTACCTTACCCTAATCTAACCAAAATCAAAATAATCTTAATAATTTCGCCGCCTAAAATTGAAATGTGAAGACTACCGTAAAGGGTGATAAATTCACTCTACGTATAAGGAAAAAGACTGAGAACTCCAAAGTTTGCCAAGTATCAAAAAATTCTACTGACTCGCTTACTTCCCATCTGCAGAAGTTGTATCTAAAAAACGAATTCATCATGGAGTAGGTAGTTACAATAGTTCAACATAGTTTGAAAATCGCAATATTATTGTCATAGAATGGCCCTCAAGCAGTCCTCACCTAAATGTTACCAAGTTTGTGTAGGAATGACACTTATAAGGACATCTATAACTTCGCAGGAAAATGTAATAAATTAGGGATTAATTTTCAATATAAGAATGTCCAAGGCTTGTGATAACCATAAAACTTAAGAAATAAGGCATATAATAAATCGAAATGGAAAGTTACTTGTTCCTAGAATGTTAAACCTTATTGTAACAGAATATTTCTCAATAGTCGCGCTTTAACTGCAGATTATAAATAGATGTTTTCATTTGTAATATCGCATTATTATACATACACGTATCTTTATAAATATATGTATCACCAGTCGCTACCGAATAAACCAAGATTATTACTATAAATTATTTATAAAAATATTTTTTAGAAAATGTTCCCATAAAAAATAATACGAATCTAATACCTACTTTAATTCAATTCACTTTCAACAACTCAACTTTTCAATTTTTTGTTAATACAATTTTCGTATGCCATTCTGAAGCATTCTGCTAACCAACAAGGTAAATCGCTTAAAAAGGAACGGATGTGTTCAGAAAAAGTTTTAAAATCTCTTACTTTTAGCAGTATGGTACAACATCCCAATTATTTTTTGTCCAATTAATTTAATACGCCCTCTGTATGACACACGACAGACTGCAGCTGGACTTGCTTTAGTTTAATTGCATTATACGTACTATATTTGGTGCTTTTCGACGTGTTTCGCGGTAAGCCGCACGGTTGTGGTCTTATTAAATTTAAAATCCAACAGTGTGGTAGAGCAGGAATGCTGATTTGGGATGATTAAAGCAGCAGGTGTCAGGTCAGTAATTTGATTGATCGATTAATTGATTTGAATTATAGGTATCAATTACTCCGTTTTTCTACTCTTTATGAATCTATAAACGTACTTTCTAGTACTACACACCTCATAAGCGAAATGATTGTCGTAGGTTGTATTTAAATACGACATAGTTTCCAATTCGAAGGATAAAACATTTTTTGGGTTTAACACTCTAGATTAATTATATAACGCATTTAATTGTTTTGAGAACTCGCGCTTTAACATAACAAACTTCTCTAATAATTAAAAATGTTTTCGTAAACCTTTTTTATCAGTGTGGTTTTCGAAAAATATATATTTTTTGAAATATCCGAAATTTGAAAACCTGCCGTTTGTAAAGTTGTTTTAGTGCTTTAAATTCTGTTCACAATAAAATTCTAATGAATACAGAAAATTTAAAAATATAAGGTGTTTATAAGCTATTAATGGTTTTTAAGTGAAAATGGGATATTAAACCCGAAATTTTCAAAAATTCCAGACTATCTGAGAGACATGCATCTTTAACAAGTGAAAGCTAATTTGATGGATATTCAGCACTCTTATCACATCACAAAATATAACAAAACTTCTTAGAGAAATGTTCTTAAAACATTCTCTTTAACATTTTAAAAACTTTATACGAGCGTTGTGATGATTTCTTTTCAAAATGTATCATAACATAACATAACTAACAACTGGATTACTGAATTTTAAGTAAACGGACGTTAAAATCGAAGTTTTTACAAAATCTTTGATTCCGTGCTACAATTTGTTGAGAAAAATGATAGGTACTGGAAAAATTTGTCTAATTTTCGTTGTACCTCTACGTGTAGTACTATGGAGTGTATAGCCGTAGACACAAAAAAACTCACATACGCATGTAATTATATAGGTCTATTCTGGATGATTCATGGAAGAGTACAACCCAACCATTACAAAATAGGCAACCCAATATACATATCGCCATATAAGCATTTGTGAGCAAGTCCAACAGTTTTGAGAAAAGGAAAGTTTAGACATACACAGGCAGGCGCTCGCCTGTATATATGGAATGATTCACAGGAAAGTACGAGCTAATTATTCAAAAAATAGACGACCCTAAAATATAAATAACCATGTAAGCATCGGACCAACAGTTTTTGAGATACGGAGAGGCTAGACGTACTCAGATTCCTACACATACACACGCACACGCAAGCACGCAAGTATATACCGAGTGATTCACGGGATAATACGAGCCAACCATTCAAAAAATAGACAACCTTAAACTTAAATATATATGAATGTAAGCATTCGTAAGCATCGGTCTAACAGTTTAGACGTACACACACGCATATACCGGTTGATTCGCGGGAGAGTATAAGCCGACCATTTAAAAAACAGGCACCCTGAAATACATATCACAATGTACAGCTTTACTGATTTAATCTTGCAGGTGGGAGGTGCGCTGCGCAAGAAAGAGTGAGCATTAGGAGGAACAGAGAGGAATACAATGTACGTATACGGACAGTTAGCATTGGGTACACTCAGTAAAAGAAACGCGGATACGATTCCCTGCTTTAATTTTAGATTGAAACTCCATCACACGCACTTTTTACTAGAGTCTACAGCGATGTTGACTGCTACAAACACACGATGAAATGATTTCCAGACCTCCCCCACCAATTTTATGGTATTGGTGGTAGTGTGCAATGTTCACTCACAAGCAAGGTTAAATGAGGCAAGCTGTAAGCATTCGTAAACATCGTTTCGTTAGCTTTTAGTTATGGAGAGTTTAAACGTGCACATGTACACACACCCCCTACACCCATGCATGCATGTATATTGCCGTGATACCTGTCATATTTTAGCCTCACATTGGAAGTGCCAAAATTTAATGCTGTGTCACTCCTGTAAATAAATATGAATACTATTAAATAAACGTTCCTGCGCCAAAAGTTATATTCTCCTTATTAAAGGTAATCTGCTTCACTTGAATAAAATTACCGTTACAATTATTGATCTAAATCAACAAATAGGGTGATCTAGACAACAGTAATTCCTCTCTTAAATATCAGTGCAATAATTTAAGCTTAGCGCCGTTTGACCTTGAGTGCTATAACTACAATGTAAGAAATAAAAGGTGGAAACATGAATTATAAATACAATAATTGGTATACAGTAAATTAAATAAAATCTTTCCAAGTTATCTGTGCTCTTTTTTTAATTTTATCAACTTGACAATCAAATAAAAAGAAACAAAGAAGTAAATAATCACTTTAATTAGAATTTGATTGAACCAACTTGTCACTGGAGATTTTGTCTATATTTCTCCTGTCGTTGATAGAATTCCGTAGACGGAACAACAAAACTTGAACACACACTTGTAGCTTGATAATAGAATCCCTTGAAAAATTGGTGATTTCATCGATGTATAAGACCTCCCAGGTAAGTAGCAATTTAGGTATTTTATGTAACTCTGTACGTAGATGTGAAAGTTCGATTAAAACTGTTTCATTCAAAATATGCAGCTGTGTTGAAACATAACCTCTTATTGAGGTTATGCAGGTTGTCGTTAGTTCCAAATGTCAAACGAAGCGTATACAAAAGCATGTAGAAAAAACAGAAGAAATATATCGACGCTTGTACATGATCTAAACTCCAGTTTTTGATTTGAAGATTATTCTGTTAAAAGTTCACTTTATAATCACAGCTATGATAAAAAATCACAACATTGATCTACAAATAACAACTTCACACTGGTTTTATTTATAAGAACACGTATTTTACACAAAATTACATTATTTGGGGAGTAACCAACTGTGCGTGCTAACACCTTGGAAACATATCGGTACTTTCTTATCATAATATACCAACAAACTTCAACTTTTTTACAACGGTTCCTAGGCAACAGCAACAAATATGAAACTTTGACAAGCGTTGCTAAGCAACGTGTCAATACACATAGATTTAAAGCAAATCTTCTGATTTACCTTGACCAATTAGAGAGTAGTTAATAAATACTAAACTTTAATTAATACTTAATTACCAAAATAACTTTCCTATATTTTACAAACTACAAAATCTGGACCATAATCCTAATAAAAATTACACGTTTTGATATCGCACATGACCAATCTACGAGGTTTGTTCAACTGAAACCGATCTTTGATCAACTGTGAAGGAATTGTGACGAAAATTTAAGAATGGAAAAGAGGGGACCATGGATGAGCGGTGACCAGGTGCACGGTGTACTGTATTAACAGAAAGCAATATGGCATGTACAGAATGCCTTATTAGAGAAAATCGTCGAATTTCAATTAGAGAAATTTCAGAAATTTTTGGTACGATTGTAAGATATGTCCATAATATTGTTTGCAAACTGGGTTACAGCAAAGTGTGTTCGCAATTGATTCCTCGTCTCTTGTGTAATGAACAAAAAAGTTTATCTCAGCAACATCTCACACATGATAGGACATGGTGATGAGATGACGTTCTTCTGTCAATAGTTGCTGGTGCCGAAACTTGGTGCCATTACTACGAGCCATCCAGTAAGTAATCGGCGATGCAGTGGAAACATTCAAGTGCACCACCACCGAAGAAGATTAAAGCACAACCTTCGGCAGGCAAGGTGATGTTAACATTTTTTTTTCGACCATGAAGGACACTTGTTGATAGAGTTTAAGGAACCTGTAGTAAATGTCAATGGAAATCTGTACAATGAAACTTTGAACATGCTTCATCAACTAGACGGAAACGTCCAAGAAAACTTACGCCTGGGGTCATTTTCCTACACGACAATGCTAAGTCTCATGTTGCTAATGTGGTAAAAGAAAATCTTCAACGACAGGAACAGAGGGTTTTAAACCATCCACCCTATAGTCAGGATCTATCGCCTTGCGATTTCCATATTTTTGGGCCGCTGAAAAAGGCGTTAAAAGGTCGGATTTTGAGTCTGACGCAGAAGTACAGATAGCTGTGGGAGACTTCTTCAATCATCAGCCACAAGAATTCTATGAGCAGGGTATACGTCGGTTAGTAAAGCAATGGGATAGGTGCCTTAACTGTGACGGTAATTATTTCTAATTAAATTGTTGAAAACATTTATTATGAAGCAAAGATGGGTTTCAATTGAACACCCCTCGTAGAATTTGAGATAAGGAAACAAATATTTATTCATATTAAAAGATTCCTAATTTTTCTAAAATAAATTAAAAGATTATTAAAATCATAGAAAGGTGACCTTAGCACACACAGACACAAAATAGTTTCAACAATTCAGGAAAATTCCAACTTTCCCAAAAATACATATTTGTTTACATTTGTCGACACAGATTACAAAAGTACTAATATTACACTATTTACAGATAAAGAAAACAAACAAACAATATTGGCAAATGCTTTCAACACCTTCATATTGATGAAAACCAAAACCAAACCAACCTGTGATCTCAAGAAACTAAAATCAACAGCTCGACCAAATTACATAACGCTTGATTCAACAATATATTAATTCTGTGACTTGCTGCATGAAACAGTTTTAAGTATTAGCTTTAAGCTAGATTATCTAAATTAGGGATAAGTACACAATAACACAGCAATACATAATGGCTGATTTGTAAATTCTTATAGAGCGTATTATGAATCAATGCCTATTTGGTATCTGATTCCACTCGACTTTTAAATAAAGTGGGTGTGAACAAAACAGTAAAATATTATTTATAAGAATCTAAGTTTAAGTATATTAAATATCATAAATATTAAGTGTAACAATTTATTAATTTAGAAGTAAACCGTCAATTATATCGAACAGGCATTTCGATTTCATAATACTGTCAAGAAAAATTTACACATAGCAGTATTTAGTGATATGTTGGGTTGCCGAATTATGTAATGGTAGGCTCTTAATCTTCCGTTATATCACCCTGTATTTTTAGTGGCGCATGCAGGAGATCTGTATCCCCCACACACACTATTAGTGATTAGAAGACGTTTTGCCAAATGTTTATAAAGCATTGGAAGGATATTTTGTGCTGGTGATTTTGAAAGAGATACGCAAGGTCTACATCGAAAGAAAGATTACATGGTAATCCATATGCATTTTTACAAAGCTACAGATGCAACTGTCTACAATATTATTCAAGAATTATCAAAAAAACCCTAGAAGAGTTGATTTTGTAATTTAAATTTAAACAAATTGTTTTGATACACTGATTAATATTATATTTCCTAATTTGCATAAAGATCATTTTACAATATTATATTTATTACCAATAAAGATCTTCGCACCTACCTATCGTCCAACTCATTTCTTAGTATTGAAAATGTAAAAATTTAGAAAATGAAAAACAAATATAATGTATTGTTCACATAATTTTCTTAATTAACTGTATTTTTTTTATAAATAGTTATAATGGCTCTGTGCAGAGAGTAATTTTTTGTGCTACCAAGAAGCTTTAATTTTAGCTTAGGATATTTACGCGCGTATAGATGATGCAGCAACAACGAACCGTGTATGAAAAATGGCATAGACTGTGGTTGTTTAAGTGGAAGATTAGAATAGATGGGTACCGGTTATTATTTATGCACACGATTATTATTTATTATGTGAAAGGTCCTTTTAAAAGCTTCATATACTTGCGTGACCTCTAGAACTGGCGGACAGAAAAGTGCTCTTATGTAAAAGCGTCTTTATCGCAGTTTATCTTCCAGTGGTACGTGCGTATCTAACACCAGTCAGCCTATAAATTAGTAGCTATAACGCGAGTATTCATTTTGATGCCGTTTTTTAATCACGTTAATAAAGCATATAATCGACAGAGATACCACGTAAATTTTATTATATTGTAAATGGTAATCGTGAGAGCATGTGTTGGCAAACCGTTCGGAATTTAATTTCAAATGGGAAATATAGGAGCAGTATATGTATGTTGATTAGATATGTAGATGTAAACCGGCTCCAGGGGGGCCCAGCGGCCTCCGGGGGCTCCGGGGACGATGTGAGTGCCCTTAGGGGCAAAGCCTTCAAGATGCTCAGCTTCACAATGTTAACTTGTCTTTATGCAAGAGCTGTCACACGCTCGTTTTATTTCAATATTACCTCTTATCTGTTGTAAAAGCCACGTAAAAACTGTCGTAAAAATATTATTCGAAATCCGTTATTATCTCGAGATAATTATAGATGGCAATAAAGTTCCTACGTTATGGTATCCTCATTTTTTGGAACCAGTAACTATCCAACTAATTACAAACTTCTTCGTCCTTCGGGTCATTCTTAAATACACCGGAAAAAGTTAAATTTAGGCCCATGAAATTTTCCACTCTGTTACCGCTCCTTAATGAGACGTACCTAATCACTCTAATATATTTTGTACATTTTTACTTTAAATTATAATAAGGAAATTACAGCAACAAAAACAATATTCTGTGCTAACAGGAACAATAGAACATTTTTAAAATAATGCAGCGATAATGGAAAATACTACAAAAATAATGTTCTAATACCCCTCTATTTGAGTTGCTTTGCTAAAGTGTGATTCTAAAAGTTGTAAATTGATATTAAAAATAATATTTCATATCACATTTGCATAACGGGAGGTGTGGAACTCAAAACAGTTTAATAAATAAATATAATACGATTAATAATTAATAAAGATTTTTGTTTGATATATATATGCGTGATACATATTTCAACATGCTAACATGTATTAAGTAAATAAATCAAATAAAAATGTGTTAGAATTATTAATAATATTATATCTACTTCATAATTAACATGAATTTTAACGAAGTAAGGATAAAAAATTATCGAAACAGTTGGTCTTAAATTTATATAGTTGTATCTCCCACTATAATATATATGCATACTAATCGATTTATAATCAGCTGATCGTTTAATTAGGCATCTGATAATTTCTTTCTTGCTTTTTTAAAAGCACTTTCTTAGAATTCGTGGAGATTCAAACGTATATTTCCTGTAAAACTCCAAATATAATTTTCCCGAAATCGCATAGATAAAGTTATGAGAAGGTAAAAATTCGATGATCTTTATTTATACGACAAGTCAGAAATACCAAGCTATGGTGCCGAGTTGACCGGAGCCGAGTTGACCGGCGGTGAATTGATCGGCATCGAGTTGACCGGAGCCGACTTGTGTTAACGCCGAGCTGGCAGAGTCGAGTTGTTCCATTCCGTTTAAAATCTATAAATTAGATAGTGTAATACCATCTACAAACAATGGAATATTTTCCTATCTAATAACATTTTTATAAAATTAAATAAAACAGATTTTGCTTGTATTTGTTTAACAGAGGATTTTGTTAATAGATTTGTTACATCATTAACGAAATATCGAGTAAACCAAGTTATAAATCGATTAATCAATAATAATCCCACCAGTTATACGATTAATTGATTATGCTACTAAGTAATTACAGAATAATCGATTACTCGATTATTCTCTCATTTAATTATTCAATCAAGTAGTTGTAATTAGTTGTAATAGTTTATCAGAATATCCAGTTGTTAAATTTTTGGCCACATAATTGATTAATCATAATAATTCGATCGATTATACGTGTAATTAATTATGTGGCTAAGTAATTACAGGACAATTGATAATTTCTTATTTAATTATTCAAATAATTCGTTGTAATTGTTTATTAAAATACCTTATTGTTAAATTCTAACTAATTAAAAGTGTGTCAGATTCTGAATTATTCCATTAATCAAATATTGTTTGACAAATAATAATTCCATCAATTATACGATTAATTGAATGTGTGAAAGTGTAAAGTAATTATAACATAATCCATTATTCTCTTATTACATTATTCAATTAATTAGTTTTAATTACCTGTAATTGTTTATTAGGGTATACTGTTGGTACATTCTTGACGACGGATTAAATGTGTACCGGATTGTCAATTATTCCATTAAGCAAATGTTGAGTAGCCCAAGTGATAAACTGATCAAATAATAATGCGATTGAGTATACGATTAATTGATTGCGCAACGAAACAATTACAGAGAAACCGATTATTCTCTTATGTAATTATTCAATTAATTAGTTGTAATTAGGTATTATTGTTTATTAGAGTATTTTGTTGTTAAATTCTTGACCACTAATTAAATGTGTACCGGATTTCAAATGATTCCATTAACCAAATATTAAGCGATCAATGTAATAAATTGATTAATCAATAATAATTCAATCGCTTATTCGATTAATTGAATATGAGACTACGTAAATACAGAAAAAACGATTAATTTTTTATTTAATTACTCAATTAATTAGCTATAATTGTTGGCAGTTGTTTATCGAGGTATACGGTTATTACA
>JABXWE010085239.1:0-14072 GCA_014611495.1 Limonius californicus
CAAAAAACATTTGCGAGGGAAAAGGTTCCAGTCAGAAGAAGAGATTGATATCGCTGTTAAGTCTTATTTTGATAGTATTCCTAAAGACAGCTGGCTGAACGCTTTTAAACTATGGAAGGAGAGAATGGTCAAATGTATTATTGTGAACGGAAATTACTTTGAACATATTTAAAATAAAAATTCTGAAAACCTGTATCAAACTTTCCATTCTCAATAATTGTAGCTTGACCCTCGTATATAAATTTATGGCTTAAATTGCATTTCCTTTATTGATGAGAGTTTACACTAAACTGCATGTTTTTAGAAGAATATAAAAATGGTGTTAAATGTGACATTCCTTGTTACGTAATTAATACAAATGCACTTTTCATAAATATTAATTGGTGCTTTAGTATGCAACTGAGATATGCGTGCAGTTATCAGCAAATATTTGTAAAATAACATCATCCACAGAGCGCTAACTGAAATTCAATCTGTGTTTGGTTATGCAAGCCATTGAAACATATTTACATGTCTTTGAAGTAAGTATAAAACAATCTCGTAGAAATGCACTTAGATATATTAAACGTAATAAATTTGTGTTCCAGAAAGATTAAATTATTAAAAAAGTATCAATTAAGAAGGGTCAATGCATAAAAGGCGTTACTGTGATAATACTGATTGCTTACTTAATTTTTTATTGTTTATTACTTTCTCAACACATTAATTCAGTTCAAAGTTCAGAAGAAAGATTACGATTTTCTAAGCGTTTTTCTGTCTGGAATAGCAACTTCATAGGCGGGAGCGTCACCTTCAGCAACCCATACACTGCCATTATCTCCCTCCGCAATAAGAGTTACCATACCACGAGCAACATTTTCAACCCTGAAAATAAAGTCAATCAAACCTAGCCACATTTGCTCAAATTTAGAATCTGTTGTTTGTTTTAAAACCATAGAGACATTCTTACGATTGGCTTCCAAGGTCTGCGAGCTCCTTGGCCAGCAATTTTCCAATATCTGGCGAAAGAGTTGTAAGAGCAGAATTATCGGCTGCAGCTACTAAAGCAGTGTCGGTAACTCCGGGGCACATGGTGAGGATTTTAACGCCAGTACGTTTGTAATGATAAGGAGTTCCTAGGGACCGACTAAATCCTACAACGAAATGCTTCGTGGCCGTGTAAATTGGTGCAGGCGCTGCTTCCTGAAGACCCAGAATTGACGCCATGTTGACAATCACTCCACCTTTACCGCCTTTATCTTTACCCATGTATTGGAGACCTAACAAAGTTCCACGCACCACTGAAATCTGCGAGAAATATGTGTTTAAGGGTTTAATTTTACTTTCGTTATACATATTTACGCAAAACGCCATATATGTGAATACGATTGACAAATTAGTTGCCATTAAATAATTAATTAATTCATTAAGTTAAGAGAGTTAGGATGATGGTCGCACAATAATTTCATTGACAAAATCTAGAGTGTAATGTCGAGACCCATATTTGCAAGTTCAACTGTGGCGTTGTATGTGAAAATTTGAAATTTACAGCATTGTAAACCCGGATTTCAAGGGTCCGGTTAAAATTTTAAGGGTTTCAGCGAAGATGTCGAGATGTAAGGCGATTTCTAGATTTGAGATATGAACCTAATTATTATTAATTGAGTTGGAAATCCAAATTGTAAAGTTCCGAAGGCAAGCTTCAATCTCTTTTACATTCTACAATTAAAGTTTTAAAGCGAGATCTAAGTTATACGTCGAAATACTAAATGTATTAAGTCGAGATCCTAGCTTTAAAGTTCGTATCTAACTTTTATATATCCGAGATTTAAAATCTTAAGTTCCGAAACAAAGTTTTAAGTCTATACATCGGGTTGAAAGTAGGGGATTCATGTTTTAAGTCAAAATCTCAAATTTTAAAAACAGGCCTTAAATTTAAAGTTTACATAATAAATGAAGGCAGTCAAAACATTGAGCTGTAAGTTGAGATCTGAAGTATTAAGTCGAGATCTACAGTTTAAATGAAGAGGTCAAGCTTTAAGTCGAGATCCTAGCTTTAAAGATCATATCTAACTTTCATAAATCCGAGACCTGAAATCTTAAATTCAGAAACAAAGTTTTAAGTTTATACATTGGGTTTTAAAGTTGGGGATTCGTGTTTGAAGTCAAAATCTCAAATTTTAAAAACGGGCCATAATTTCAAGTTTACATATTAAATTAATGCAGTCAAAACATTGAGTTGTAAGCTGAAATATTAAGCCGACATTTACAGTTTAAGTGAAAAGGTCGAGTTTTAAGTCGAAAAGTTAAATTTGTAAAATCAAAGCCGCAAATTTGAAATTAATATATTAAATCTACACAGTCGACTGATTTGGAGTTTCAAGTCAAGATGTAGAGTTCTAAGTCAATATTCTAAGTTAGATCCAAATTTAGAGTTTTAGGCCGGATTTCAAGCTTAAGTGCATATCTCAAATTTTAAACCGAGCTTTCTAAGTACCAAGTTTTCAAAATCAATTGTAAAAATTTCAAATTTCTTTAGTGTTAAGATTTGATGTTATAAGTCAAAATCTCCAGTTTTAAGTTGAAATTTTCAGTCTTAAGTGAATACCTCAAGTTTGAAGTTGCAATCTTAATCTGTAGTTTAATAAGTTTCCAGTTTAAAATATGGATATGTGTCAGTCCTGAAGTTTAAGCCACATCTCGAGTTATATGTTGAGATTTAAAATTTTCCTAATATCAAGTATAAAGACGAGACATTAAACTTGATTTTAAAATATTAAATGTATGAAATCTTTAAACTGAAAAAGCTACGATTTGGAGTTTCCAGTCAAAATGCTCGAATATCAAGCTTTAGGTGAATTTATTCGCAATTTTAAAGTTTAAATCTCAAATTTAAGTCGACATTTCGAGCTATTAGCATGGGACCACGATATTTTTTGATATATTGTAAAATGTGTACAGTCAGTATCTTGAGTTTTTAGTTTAGTATGGGAGTTTGAAGTGGACTTCTTGAGTTTCAAGTTTTAAAGGAAGACCTCAAGTTTGAATGATAAGCTTTGAAATCAAGATTTTCACTTTAATCCAAATGTCAAGTTGTATTTTAAGTCTAATCCTATCTTTCAAAACCAGATTGTATTCCCGTTTTAAATTAAGATCTCAAGTTTAAAGGCAAAGAACCCTTAGCTGAGATCCAGAGATTGAAGCTGAAATCTGGAGTTAACATACTGGCGATATTGAAAATTTCATATTTAATTTGTATATTCTCAAGTGATACTACTAATAAAAAATAAAAGATAACTTGGAAAAACACCAAAAGTACGTAAACGTAGTTCTGAATTATTTTCCGAAAATTATCGATACTTTTCTATACAAGAGATATTTGCTCAGATTGTTTCACTAACAGTATTTAATAATTGGAGAGTTTAATTTTTTAAGAATAATAAATTTCCATAGTGAAAGTCATATAAATCTGGCAAACTGTTATGTGCGAAGGATTTTCTTTATTTGCACTTTGACTAATACGCACAGTCATATTTGTTTATTAACAAAACATGTTGATTATGCGAGAATAAAATACGTAGTATTTAATTTAGGTGAAACACATTAATTCTGCTTTCCATTATTTTTAATTCTGATTGTTCAAATTACTGCTTTTATTCTAAAATACTTGGTGCACTAACGAATTGAAAACTGATGTAAATTTAGATCGATTGGGTTCACTCACGTCAAGAATATTTGCATTTTCACTCGCTTAATTGAAACGCAGAGTAAAAAGTTAGAGTGGTTGAAAATGGGTAGATTTTGTGAGAATATTCCATAATTCCATGTACATTTTTGGAAATAATATTTAGAGTTTTAGCACCATTATTAGACTGGACAAAAATATGTAGTTTCTTTTAAGTTCAAATGTATTGCTAAAATATTAGTTTTACCTCGTACTAACTGATTAAGTGACTTTGGTTACGGTCGCAGAAACATATTGGTGTACTTAATCGGTCGATCAATTATTCCATTAACTCAGTTTAGTAAGCTAGACGAATGGTTTTCTAAATATAGTGTAGGGCTCGCAAAAGCTCATTAAATAGTTACTTACGCAATTAACGGAGATTTCAAATTCCCATTGAGCATCATTTAACACACCAGCATTGTTTATTACTACATCAACGCTTTTCCAAGTGTTTATGGTTTGTTTAAACGCATCTAAAAATAATGTTTAATAAGATTTTTGAGTTCTACTGGCTAACTGACATTCACCTTCTAGCTGATCCGGCTTGGTAACATCAGTTTTCACAAAAAAAGCCTTATTAGGCCCAAATTGGCGAGTAAGTTCTTTCACGGCAACTTCTCCATTTAGCTCATTGATATCGACTATTGTCACAGCCTGTGTTAATTATACGTTTCATATTTACTACATTTTTGTTCTTATGTGAACAGTAAACACTTACTTGAGCTCCTACACGCAAAAGTTCTTTAACACAGCTAAAACCAATACCAGTAGCACCGCCGGTGACCAGAATTATTTTTCCTTTAAGATCATACGGCATCATGATGTAACAATGTAGTTGACCTTCTAAAAGCTGCGGATACAAATGAGAAGGAAAAATAATTTCCTGTATTTTATACTAATGAAGGCTGCATATTGATAAGTACGTCATTATTTGACGAGTATTACTATGCGAATACATTAAGTCGTTACGTAACTGAACGCTTTCAAAACAAGCTTGATAACCGTATCGTATAAAAGATATGGAACAAAAATTTTTATTCAACGTTTTATTGGAATACATTTGTCGTTCTTATAAACCATAATGGAACTACTGTTGTATTATTACAGAATTGTAGTAAACACATGTTTTGACATTATCTCAAATATGAACCTTGGAACATTTTGATACAATGTGAACACTCTCATGTTGTTTGGGCTTTTTCGAAAGTATTCCTATGGGGAATAAGAAGCTCATAAGCAGGTTCATTGCTCTCGACCACCCATACGCTTCCATTTTCACCTTTTGTGATAAGTCTTAGCATTCCATTAGCGACATTTTGAATCCTGTAAACAGCATTAACTCAATTTTGCGATAAACTGCTTAGAAAACAACTTTGGTTTATACAACTCCTTACGGTTGGGGCGAAGCAGCTGTAAGCGCTTTCGCTAAATCTTGCGCTAAATTTGGGGTTATGTTTAAGGGCAATCGAACGGCTTCAGGAAGAAGATTGGTTTCTGTAACTCCAGGACACAGAGTAAGGATTTTAACACCAGTACGTTGGTAATGGTAGTCAGCACCAAAAGATCTACTAAGTCCTAGCACGAAGTGCTTAGTGCCAACATAAATTGGAAAATAAGCCACTGGCTGAAGACCGGCAATTGATGAAATGTTAAGGATAATTCCACCTTTACCACCTCTGTCTTTTCCCATGTATTGCAGTCCTAGGAGATTTCCTTGAACAACTGCGTTCTGCACGAAAGAAAATTCTTATTGAATATAACAGTTTTGCGAAAGTATTGAACTAATCCCGAATGGAAGTTCGTGTATAATTTAATAGGTAATGCAGATAGAAATGAATCAAATTTGGGGTATCAAGCAGATTAAGTCTCCACGGTGACAAAGTATTCAAATTATTCTTATACTCACGCAATTCAATGCGATTGCATGTTCCCACTGGCCATCGTTCATAATGCCTGCGTTGTTTATTACAATATCAATGGTTTTCCAGGTTTCCACAGTTGTTTTAAATGCGGCTGCAATTGTTAAATACATATTTACATACTTTAGAATGTTTAGAATTAGGAATTGCTTGGATAAAATCTAACTGAAAACTAGAAAATGCGGTATACTGTCAAACACTTTATAGTTATTTAAGATTAAAGTTTGTTCATTTGAACCCCATATACCAGACGATTTAGACTTTTAGAGAGTAAGAGCGTTCCTACTAAATATTTGTCTTTCATATCAACTGTAATGCAGTCGTCCGCAATATTCGCCGAGGTTATGGGCGTACGACCCTCCTGAGAGTGGAAAAACCGCGAATATATGTGTAGTTCGCAATTCTTAAGCGCGAAAACTTTTACCAAATTTAAGTTTTTGTGATAAATGTGTGTAGATATTTATGGTATTAAATGATAAAGTAAATTAATAAATACATATTTATGAGTTTGTCTTTCTAATTTTTTTTAGTTATTTTACATTTGTAGCATGAAATGGCAGCGGGAAAGAAAAATCAGTATCAAATGAAAATAAATAACAACAAAGCAAAGATTATGGTGTGTGGAAGAAAGGAAGTAATAATAGTAAAAATAGAAGTAGAAGGCATGTAAATTACACAGGTCCAGGAATTAGGCAGTGTAATAACGACTGATAGACAGATGTAAAAAGGAAATACAAACTAGAATTGCTGAGGCCAAGAAGGTGTTTTACGCAAAAAATCTGTTAATGTTAAATACAATCTCAATATCAACAAGGAAACGATTTTGAGACCCTTTATATGGAATACACTATTGTACATTCAGAGACGTGGGCTATAGGAAAAGCTACTACTCTAGAGAAGGTAGAAGCGTTCCAACAGTGGGGCTTCAGAAAAATTTTAAAAATAAGTTGGACGGAGACATTACTAATGAAGAAGTTGTAAGAAGAATGTCGGATGAAAAGAGACTATGCAAAAAATTCAAAAGCAAAGAATGAATTTCATTGGGCATAGCATAAGACAAAAAGACTTGCTATGTACCATCATAGAAGGCATGGTGGAGAAAAGAACTCAAAAGGAAGGCCACGTTTACAATATATGAAATAATAGATGATACCGACACCAACACCTACAAAGCAACAAAGCAAGAAAAAGAAAATTTAGCAGTAGACATAGCGGCTGTGACAAACCAGCTTCAGGGCTTCATACCACAGCGAAGAGCGCAAAACTGAAAAGGGAATAATCCTATTTCATTATTCATGAAAAACTCATCCCAACAAATCCTGCGAAAATTGAGATTCGACTGTAGAATAAAATATTTATTTGGCCCATTAAAGCGAAACGCAAGTTTTCCCAATTGCTCAAAGAATAACCCCTACAAAATACCAAGTTTACTTGATCTATATATATATAAATTAAAATCTACAATATTCTCACTACAAATAATTCAATAAATTTTTTTTGTAGTATTTTGAGTACTAACGTATGCCTTCCATTTGACTTTAATAACATAAATACGCGTGAGGTGAATTCTATCTTGTATTTTCGAGCTAAGCTGTTAATCAGAAGCTGATCGTATTGGTATACCTATCTTAGTTGTAATATCCTATGGATGCAGATGAATACCTTATAATCATCATCATCAGCCCTTATAATACGAACCGAAAAATGCATTAAACTTATAGACAGTTTAATGAATTTTTCGTTATAAAAGGCGTAACAGTATTCCCTTTAAAATTGACTTCATTCTCCTAAACATTTGAAAGGGAGATTCAACGGTGTATTTTTGAGCTAACCCGCTAAACAGTTCTAATTGACATAAGAGTTTTCGATTTCAAATTGACTTGAATAGCTTAAATATTTTAAAACCTTGTTTCACAATGTATATTCGACCTGTTAACTAGAATCTTGTCAAATAGATCTACTTTTGTTGTTAGTTGTTAGATTAAAATATACACAGGCAATTCCATGAATCTTTAGTTCTAATTGGCAAATTCCCTTTGAAATTGAGTTGAATGACCTACATACTTGAAAGGGATGTCATGGTGCATTTCCGAGGTACCCCGTTAATCAGAAACTTATCAAATAGACTTATTTTAGTTGTTGGTACTTGTTAATTAGATTAAAATATTACAAAACTGGTATCCCTGGTGTAGACAGATGACTGATTTTTTCGTTCTAATCAGCATAATAGTATTCCCTTTGAATCTAACTAGAATGACCTACAAATTTTCTTTTGCCACCCTATTTTGGTTTAAACTGCCGTTATGCAAACCGTACAATATTTTTAATTAAAGAGTGCACAGTTTTGAAACTAACTAACCCAATTGAATAAACCTGGACCGAAATTATGAGCACACGAATATCAGTTTTATAATAAAAAGGGTGTATTTTTATTTATATACCTATTTACATACATTCGCCAGTTGGATATATGAATAAATGTAAATTTTAATTATAGTACAGAAACTAGTATTGGCCTAACTACTATTTAAGTACGTTAATAATTAACTAGAATTTTAAAAATATTTTTCTCTTTTTTTGCCCACCCGGTATAGTTATGAAGAATTTATAATTTCAATACATGCAATAGTTTATGTTTCGCATTTCACTTAAATTACATAAATACTAGAAAGGGACGTTTCGGGATGTACTTCTTAGGTAAGATGTTACACGAAACTGTACTTGATATTATTCCGTAATATAAGTGTTTACCTTCCAATTGATCGGATTTAGTAACATCAGTTTTCACAAAAATTGCTTTGTTGGCACCAAATTCTTCATTCAGTTCCTTTATCGCCTTATTGCCATTCTCAGCATTTACGTCAACAATTGTAACGCCCTAGAATACGTTTAGGTATTAATTATAATATATAATAATATAATATATTCAAATATTGAACATAAATATGAATTCATACGGAGATAGTGGATTGGAATTTGGTTGTTGGATGATACAGTTGAACCTTTATGTGTCGATCACGATTTTTCAAATTGAATTAATACTCCTAGCCAAATTCCTATAGTTCGATGTATGCAAATATTTCGATAAACTGAATTTCGATTAATCAAAGATTGTGATATGTGGAAGTGTATTGTCACAGTGTTTAGTACAATTCTTCCTCTATAACTTGATTTTAGGAATTCTTTCAAGGAATTTAGTGGCAAATATAATTTGTATTTGTGTAAAATATACAATGCCCCAGATTGAGTAGGCGACCATAGTACCTTTCTCATTGTTAAATATAGAGATTTGTTTAAATGGGCAAAGTAGTGCAGGTTTGAGTGCCGATTCAGATTTCATTGGCAGTAAAAGCTATCTAACTATTTTGTAAAACCCTATAAAATGTAAATTAGTATCGTAGTATTTGTGAATAGTTGGCAAAATAAAAAAAATCTTAATATTTACTTCATGTTTTTCTTTTTCTTAAACAATGTGGTGTTCTTAATTTGCGATGAGTAGAATATATTTTTGCCCTCTATCATTTCGACTTACAAAGGTTTGTCTGGGTTTCTAAAAGGGATTAAAAGTTTTCAGAAGGCCTTAAATTTTTAACTTTAAATTCCTCTAAGTTTGTAATGTAGTTACTTTGTTTTTTTTTTCATATTATCAAAAAACATGTGCTCATAGCAGATATTTATATAAAATTTAAACACTCTAAATTTTTTAATAATTCAGGACTTACTCTGACTCCATTGCGAAGAAGCTCCTTAACACTTCTAAACCCAATACCGCTGGCACCACCAGTAATTAAAACAATTTTTCGTAAGAGCTCGTACACCATCTTTGCACAGAAATGTTGATCTAAAATTCTTGTTAATAAACGAACTTATGAATAGAGAAACTGATAACAAATGATTGTACAAATACAATAAACAACATGATAATTATACAAGGATGCTGATACAGCAACAATTTATTTTTAACGTAATGTAAACACCTCGATTTATATTTAATCCAATTAAACCTTTAATTATATTTTTTACAATGAAACAATTAAGCGATACCGTACGTACTGTTGATATGCAATTAGTAAAAGTAAAAATAGTCTAATAATCCTAACGTTCGAACAACCATTTAGTTCGCCACCATGTCACAATTAGTGCTGTCAAATCTGTTACATTTTAAAATCCGGATTTCGGATTTTAAATTATCCGGTATCCGAATAATCCGGAATCCGCCGGATTTTTACTATCCGGATAAAATCCGTCTTGCAAATCCGTTATCCGATAAATTCACTATCCGGTTCATCCGGAAAATCCGCTATCCGGATTTATCAGAAGAATCCGATATCCGGATATATCCGAAAAATCCGATATCTGGATTTACCCTAAATAATCCGCTATCCGGATTTTTTTTAAATCTAAACCAAAAATATTGACGTAATAACTATTGGTTTTATTAAAACTTATTTAAAAGAATTGTAAACAATTAAAGTATATGCACTTATCGCCACAAATTAAAATTGGTGAGTGTAGTCTTTTTAGAAGGATAACGTTATAAGACGGAATTGGATGATACACAATTCAAGTAGCTAATTCAAGCATTTTTTGGTAACCAGCAAACCGTATTTAACTAAAAACATAAACTTTAAAAATTAAAATAAAATTTAATTTTTAAAAAGTAATAGCTCTAATCGACATGAAAATTTCAAATTCATACCATCATATAATCTGACTATCTGAGTATTCTAAAACTGCATTTTACAGATTCGAATTTTAAAATACGAATTCGCGGAATTAAGATGTTTCATTCCTTAAAAAGTATGAAATAAAATATTCTTCGGATATTCTAAAATCCGGCATAAAATTTAAAGATCCGATATCTGCATAGAAACAATATTCGAAATCTGAATTCGTATAGATAATCCGAAATCCGGATCGACAAAAGAAATCCTAATTCCAAATTGATTTTAAAAATCCGAAATCCGGATCTCTGTAAGAAATCCGAAATCCGGATCTCTGTGAGAAATCCGAATCTCTGTGAGAAATCCGAAATCCGGATCTAAACCTAAAATCCGAAATCCGGATAAATCCGAATACCGAATTTTTAGCTTTTACAAAATCCGGATCTTCGCATAAAAACAATCCGGATATCCGAAAATTTGAATCCGGTTGCCAGCTCTAGTCACAATATGATGGAAAGTCAAATTGACGAATTTGTACCTATTTGTTTGATTTGTCTGCTTCAAAGTTAGGAGATGTTTAGCTGGTGCAAAGATTAATCGACCTGTTCAATTTTTATTACCTTGTTCTAAATATAATTCAATCCAGTTACATTTGTGCACCAATTACGTTACTAATTATTAAGACAAAAACTGAATGCTGATTTACTAGACTAAAAAATATCTGATGGCTTCACAAAATAAGAACTATAGTGAAATGTATTATAAGTAATATAAAATTAAACTTAGCATTAGCTGATATCTTCTACTGCATGTAGTGTTTATAAAACAAATACAAAATTAATTAATTAATTAAGGTTTGGTTTCATAAGCTGGATATCCCTCAAATAGATATAATTTTCTAAATCTTTTTTGATATGATTTGGTCAAAATATTCATCTTCAGTTCTAGAATAATCAAACCATATTGCCAAATGGAAACGATCATTACGTTCTTATGGCATTTATACATGGAATCAAGAAGCAGAAATTGGTTGCAAATGTTGAACACGACTGTACAATTAACAAGCTTCACGTAAAACGACAGTTTTTGAATTTAAGAACTGATAATACAGAAGAGCTCTTTATTTCAAATTATTTCCACAAATATATGTTAATCTTAAATGCTGAAGGTTACATAATTTTTAAATATTCAGATCACAGTGAAAGCACTACTCATTTAGCATTATCAAATACTACTAAAAATCAACATTTCAAAATACGTAATTAATTAATTTTTAATTATATTATATCAAAAGTTGACCAGTGTGGAATTTCAATTTCGCAAATTGGTTCGCCGCATTCAGATAACCAAACGCTCCCATTTTTCCCTTCTTTTATAATATTTACCACTCCTCGGGCAACATTTTCAGCCCTGCAAAGCAAAACATTTTCAAATTTCATATTCAACGACTTAACCTTTCAAAAAACTTACGATTGCGTAGGCGTACTAGTAACTTCTTCATAGAACTGTTTGCCTATGTCCGAACTAAGTTGTAATGGACGCTCTACCAGATCGATACTAAGATTAGTGATTGTGCGTCCAGGGCAGACGGTAAGGATTTTGACTCCTGTTCGATTGTAGTGATATGAATCTGCAATAGATCGACTAAATGCCATCACAAAATGTTTCGTCCCAACGTAGATTGGCATAGTAGCAAGCGGTTGCAGACTCAGAAGTGAAGCCATGTTGATTACAACCCCACCTTTCCCACCATGGTCTTTGCCCATGTACTGGAGTCCTAGAAGAGTTCCTTGAACTACCCCATTCTATGCAAAAAAAAAACATATTTTTTAATGTAGGAAGTTTTAGATGAACTTAATCAGCAATTATAATGTAAATTACAAGGATTAGATAATTAATATCTAAAAAGTATTTGTGTGGATGTTCAAAGTACAAAGGCAATATCTTTTTGTCCCAAAAATTGAATAAGACTAGGTATTTGTATATGACTTGAACGATGCATATAGATTTACAATATTAAAAATCTGTTGTGCATTTAATACTGTACATGAGAATTTTCCCTTGTCATCTAAGTCTAACAAATTTCTTATATGTCAATTTGACGTAAATCATTCAAAGTGGTTAAGTCTTAGAGCATAGATTTAGGAATACATTGCATTGTATCAATCTTAGAGCAAGTGGAATGCAGCCCTAAAACAAAAGAGGTAATCACGAAGTCCCGATAGACAATTCCCGAAATTATATTTACCAAATGATGTTTGTCCAAACACAAATGGTCCAACGGTCTTGCTATCGCAGGCAGCTGCTGAAACTCCTTTTTTGGTATGGACCGAAAAGCAGCAGTTGCATTGTATTTTATACGATCGACTATCGGAAAACGTTCACCGCGTAGCCCTATCTTGATAGCAGGAAACAGCCAAAGCCAGCAGGTGCCAGATTGGGCGAGTAAAGCGACTGTGGTACCTCTGGAATTTTGCTGCCAGAAACTTCTAACGCCTTATGGCTGGGGGCGTTGTCATGATGCAGTTCCCAACCAAGAAGCAATTATTGCAATAAATGTCATGAATCTTGGCAACCATGTTCCTGTTCGCGGATGCGAACGATCTACCATTCCGTGGCTCGTCTTCAACCGACTCCTGTCTATCTTTGACCCGCTGAAACCACTCATACACCGCGGATTTCTTGAGAGCGTTATCCCCATACTCGTGTTGCGTTACTGCTGCCGATTTGCCTAGCTGACACTTGAATTTGATGTTGCATCTTTGCTCAAATTGCGAAATTCTGCCAAACGCAGGTAACACGCCTACAATTTGAAGACTGCTTCTTCCGATTGAGAGACGATACTGTCAGCCAACTATCAACGATGGTGTGCGAGGCTGCCACGTAGTCACCGGTGGAACGCGGTTGCCATATCTACTCATGTACGAACACACCGGCGCAATTGCGGGAATTTTTTGATCGAGCCGTGGGCTAGAGAGACAACCGTGGGCTAGAGGTTAGCGCGTTAGACTTCTACGCTGAAGGTCCTCGGTTCAATTCCCAGTACCGGAACATCGGATTTTTAAGTAGAGTGTTTACACTTCCCGTGGTTGGGGGCCCACGTTAAAACTGTAGGTCCTCTATGTCTGGGGCACTCTAAGCACGCAACACAGGCATAGGAGAGAAGATCGCTACGTCTCGTAAGAGATAAAGTACTCTAAGAAGATGAAAAATGGGAAACTATTTAAATATCATGCAATTTGCTCGAACGAACTGAAATAGTAGAATTGCTTCCTGTAGCAAAGGCCCAAACAGAACATAAGGAGGGTCTGTACTTGCTAAAAATTATTTCTCTTACATGCCGGACTACTCCCTCTTCCGATTCTCCATACTCTAAGGATAAAGCAAAAACCGTAACCTACAGTTTTATAATATATCTTACAATTTATGAACTTTTTAAAGCATTTATCAACTAATTTTCATGTATTTCATTAAAAAATGTTTATTATACTTTTATCGTATTTTTAAAAATAACACATTTAAATAATC
Organism: Limonius californicus; assembly: GCA_014611495.1. Taxonomy (NCBI): domain Eukaryota; kingdom Metazoa; phylum Arthropoda; class Insecta; order Coleoptera; family Elateridae; genus Limonius; species Limonius californicus. The sequence goes on from JABXWE010085239.1 coordinate 13,818, forward strand.
CTATTTACTTACACAGTTGAGTGCGATTTCGTATTCCCATTCGTTATCATTCATTACGGCAGCGTTGTTGATTACAATATCAATGGTTTTCCGTAAATCTAGAGTTACTTCGAAAGCGGCTGAAATTGAAAGATAAACATCACACATTATTTGTAGTTTAAATGTTGTTAGAATGTAACTGCAACAATCTGAGATTTTGAAGGTAAAAATTCTTTTTCTTTTATGTATACTCCATCGCCGGTTAATTTTCTACAA
>JABXWE010085410.1:0-13923 GCA_014611495.1 Limonius californicus
TTTTTTTTTTTTTTTTTTAAAGAATCGTGGAGTTGCCATAGCAACTCCACGAATCTCATCCCACCCCGCTTACCTCGGATCAGCGCGCGTAGCGCTATGCACGAGTCTAACATGCCCCACCCTTGAAAAACCCCCCCAACTATGCTACCGAGTCACTCCCGCTGCTCCCGAATTAATTAAAATTCGGGCCACAACGGGAGTCGAACTCGGGTCAACCGGTTGCGAAGCGGACTCTCGCCCACTGCGCCACCCGGTCGCCTGATTATCTTGTAATAACTATAGGGAGAATAATGTAGGTACCATCATTTTTCACATTTATGTATTATGTATATATCATGTATTTGCAAGTTAATGCTGTTTTGTGTATTGCATAAAATATGTAAACATTTTGTATGCTCATTAATACTCTTTGTTTTTGCCTTTCGTTTGAAAGTTGTTCAATGAGAGAATATTTTGCGTTTTAACTTTAACCGCTAAATTTGCATATCGTGAACTACTCAGACTACTGAAGATTTAAATTATCGTACCATATTTATATCCTATGACTTATGAACTCTTTTGCGTTTCAGCTAATTGTGAGATTATGTACTTATATATTTATTTGGTTGCAAATTCTGACCTTTTACTAATATTTTTTTAAATAGACAATTGCTGTAGTCTATATGTATACAGATATGTTATTTTAGGTGACAGTTATTTTATTAGTACAAAATTACGCGTATAATGCGTTCTACTGCAAATACTAATCTCAATTAAGAAAGTAAGGTGTGTTTAAGAAAATCGATTTATCTTAATATAATGTAATGAAGATTGTCACAATTACTACGTTTTAAACTGTTTCAAAACGAATTAGCACTGGATGGCTGGCCTCGGTAGTCTGGTGGTAAGTATACATATTTGCGTATAGAGACGTAGGTTTGAACTTGGTTGAGGTCGGTGAGCTTTTTCTGGCGGAGAAAAATCTGAAAGTGGTTCTTCTGTTGGATAAGAAATAGAGTTGTAGATCCTGTGCCACTGCGATGTATGACACTGTTATGTTATTTTCGAATTCCCTACTGTATATGAATAAATTTATTATTTCTTTTGTCGCTTCGTAAGAATTGGTTACATTGCGTCTTAGAATTAAGCATTGTTAGGCGTGCTCGTATTTTTCGTCTTGGAGTGATTTATGCACAAGGGAGTCTCAGTTGTGTTCAAGGTCCCCTTTGTACGATGCTTTTTGCCGCGCTGGCGGTGCCGCTAGAAAGGCATTTCTCGGAATTCGCTTGTTTTGCTGCTTGGCAACAGTGCACCTGCACGCGGTATTCTTCTAGAACATTCGAGAAGCTTCTAGTATTTCTAACGTAATGTGCCCATATGTCATGCAATCTGTGGAGGGGAGTGCAGCTTCCCATTGCTTTTGGTTCAGTGCCGTTTAGAACTTGGTGGCCTCCGGTTGTCCGAATTTTCCATCCATCGGCAGCTGTAATTACAAATTGTGTTTTTTTTAAAGAGTAACAGTCAGACGCTCGTGACCGGCGGTTGGATCGTAGGATATCGGTTCCTTTTTCCTTTGCGGCGCCTCGCTATCCTGAATTTTGTTACCGTACCGTTTTTGTTTGCTGTAAAGCAGAAGTAAACCGTCGGATAAATATTTAAGCGATAGCGAAAAGGTACGCCTTGGTGTTGGACAATTAAAGATATAATTGCTCCTGGCGATTTCATTCGGATCTATGTAAAGTGAAAAGGAAAGAAAGGAAAGAAGGGAAAGAAAGGAATTTGTGCGAGTATTTCGCTAGAATATAGTTCGCTCCCATCCACCCCGGAGAAGCTTCGCTTCTGTTCCCGCGTCTTCTGACGCAGTTGAAAGCAGCTCGGCCCTCGACAGGGGCGTATCTACTACATTTTGTCTCAACTTCGCCCCGAAGGACGCTGTTCTCCGACCCCTTTGGTTTATCGTCCCTACAACTGGAAAATACCATTATCTGTGCCGACTCCTCGGAACCTTAAGGTAAAAAACTACCAAGTTTTGTACTTGTGGAAAGTAACTTTCGGCCTGGCGTGCGCGTCTTGCAAAATTCAAACGTATTGACCTTTTTTTTTGTTTTTGTTACATTGATAAAAAAAAGAAAATAATACTAACAGTGACCTGAAGCCACTGTTCGTTCTGTATTAATTATTTATAAATGCTGATCTTATGCTATTTTCTCTGTAAACTTGCGCAACTGGACTACGCAGATTATTGAGATTGTTTAAATGTAGCGTAGGCTCCAGCGGCGTAGAGTTCCTAACGAACGTTCGAGATTTAATCTTTTGTTTTACGACTGTATTAAAAGGGGGGTCCTTTGTTGTCCCCATTCTGTACTGTCTTAGTAATGCCATTATATATGTGTTAAATTCCGCATGCCTTTTATTACTGTGTTCTGAATATTTATGTAAGGATTTTGCAAGCTTTAATATACAGGTGAAGGCACAATTAAAGGTAAGTTCCCTCCCCGTATGCTGTTGGTTCTTGGCCTTTCACAAGAACCTTGTTACCAGCTGGATTTGAAAGGTGGCGCCCACTTATTTCGACGCATCCTGTACACAACTCTATGCATTTTTCCCTATAAGCGATTTCAGCGAACCCCCCCCTACTCCTCTGAGCAAGCCGCTGGCCTTTACCATCTTTTTTTTGTTTGCGGGTCCGAGAAAAGCGCGTATTGCCGTACCGATAAATTCTTCGCGCGCCAACGCGCGATCTTTCTGTTCCATAATTCCCGTAGCGAGAATTCGACCCGTAACAACACGTTAAAGATTCCTACTGCGTTTGCAACTACTTCACATAGTCAGGTTGTACAATGGGTCAAAATTGCTACAAACAGATGGTTGAAAATCCGCGTCCTAGATCTCGCTCAATGAAAATACAAATACAAAAGGTTTCAAAAAGAATCGCGAGGGAAACGAAATTAGACACGATAAGGAATGGAAACGTAGGGCATACCTGTAATATAGACAATATAAATGACTAGATACTAACAAGAAGGAGAGGATGGTGTCACCATATGAATAAAATGGACGATAGCAGAATTGTTAAAATAGTTACGGACAATGTATCAAGAGCAAGAAATATTGACAGTATATTCTTTGAGGTACTTTATGGATGTGAAACGTGGACGATGAAAAAAGAGGCTCAAAACCGCATACAAGCCTTTGAGATGTGGATTTTGAGAATTCCTTGGACCGCAAGGGTAACGAACGAAGAAGTGATAAATAGAATTGGATCAGAAGTACAACTAGTCAAAATAGTAAAAAGCAGGAAAGCGAGGTATTTTGGACACAGATAATACAAGCTGATACAACTTATATTAGAAGGAAAAATAAATTGTAAAGAGGTCAAGGACGAAGAAAAAAAGTCATGGTTTAAAAACATAGAAGAATGGACAGAGCAGAATATGGCCACTCTATTCCATGCTATATACGACAGAACAGAATATAATATGATGATTGCCAACCTCGTTTGAGACGGCACCGGAGAGAGTGAGAGAGATTCTTTGAGGCTTTCGTGATTTCTCGAGTTGTCAATATTACAATTTACTCTCGGCTTAGACGGCGTCGTCATTTGGGGACTACACCCAGCATTATCAGGATCGACCTGTAGCTTGTCTGCCTTCACAAGCATTTGCTCTAGAAATTTCAGCAATATTTGTTCATAGGACCTGCTTGCCTAAACAGGGCCGTGTGCTTAGATTTGATCTTAATGTATTTAGTTTGCCAGGACAATAACGCTTAATCGGCTTATGCCCGTTTGCTGTTTGTGAACCCATAAAAATTAACGTTCCGCAAGACATTGTAGCTTGCATTTTTAGAGCGAATAGAACACTGTGTTCTATTCACAACGCGGTCTAAGCTGAAAGCAAATTGTAATATTGCCAAATATTGGCCGGTCACGCAAACGATGGAGAGACAGTTTGTAATCTGACTAAGAACAGACTTAAAGACTAATTAAATATCAATAAGAAGGAAAAAAATTAGTCGAAAAGTCTTAATTAACTTGGTGCTCAAACCAAGCGGTTGCTAGATGAGAGCGGTTTTCGCGATTTATTAGTATTTAATGTCAAATAACACAGTTAATTGTTTTATTTAAATTTTTTAAAGTAAATGTTCTTCTTTCGGGATGTCTAGATGTAGATCATGAAAAGGGGCCTCCTCGTTCTATTCATCTCCCATTAAATGTTTCGCCAAGTGCTCTTGAACAGTGACTGATAAATGCTCTGGTTTTTAAGCACGTCTTCCAAGAGTACTGACTTGTTAATTGATTTAGTAAAACAACCGGTCAATTAGCATGTTATGTGGTTTTCAAATTTGCCGCTACACTTGAATTAATTTCTTAATTTGTTTGCCGCTTCGTTAGAATTAGTATCGTTATTTTTAATTGAAGTCTTATTTTGGGTTACCGTTTCACTATTTTGTTTTGTCTTTCGAAGTTCGAGTTATGTTAATAGTTTCTTTGTGTGAAAACTGCAAGCTCTTGGTTTTTTCTGCGCTCGACCTTGAACGCTTCCTGGAACTCGCGCGTTAAAAACAAAATCTTTCTAGAACATTGCGCAATATTTCGTAACGTGGTGCAATGGTTTTCGAGAATGCAGGTCCCCATTGCATTTTGAGTTAGTTCATTTCCGATCCTTGTGGACTCCGGTCGCCCGTACGGGGGCCGTAATTACGTTAAGTGCTGCAGGGGCGGCTCGGGTTTTTTTGTACGGGGTATCTGTTATGTGTGTTCCGTTTCGCTGTTGTACCAAGGGGTATTTAATAGACCGTCGGCAGCTGCCGGATTAAATAGGAATAACTTGATTCAACCCCAGTAAAAGGCAATTCATTAGAGAGTTGACCAATCGCCTTTCGGCGGATCATCTTCGCAGCCCAACTCCCGTGGTTCTGCAGCCATTTCTTCATGCCATCGAAGAGTCCTGTCTTCGCCTGCGTTCATCGTTAGCAACCGGAAATCGCCGTATATTGTGCCGTCTCCTCCGAACTTCAAGGTAAAAACTAAAGTTTTGTGTTTTGTGAAGCGAAAGTCTACATACGTGCAACTTGCAAAATTCAATATTATTGAATCTTCTTTTGTATCTGGAAACAAGAAACGACCTTCAGTCGCGGACTGTATTTGTTGGAAGAACAAAGTATGAGAGAAATTTTGTTTTATATGTTGTAATTTTAGAATTATCAAATCACTCTTGTCATTTTTTTTTGTTGTACCGTTGTTACTAAGAGTTTCATTATATGTGTTTCAAAATTTAATGCCTCTTTTATTTATGTGTACTCTGTAGGTGTTTATGTAACAATTTTGCAAGCTTCAAATATATATAGGTGGAGACACAACAAAGGTATGTTTCCTTCCCGTGAGCTGTTTGGCTTCTCGGCCTTCCACGAGGACCTACACAATCAGCTGGACTTGGAAGGTGGCGCCCACTTATTTTGACTCGCCCTGTACACAACTAACGATTTTCTCCCATAAGCGATTTTCACGAACTCCCCCTACTCCTCTGAGCTAACTTGTTGGCCCTTTTAGTTACGAATCGTCGAAAAAGCTCGATTGGCCTGTAACAAATTGGCGCCGCAACGTGTGTCTTTTTTTGCGACCGTAACAAGCATTTCCCCCAAAAAGGGGAAAATGATGTTCGCTACGTAACCAGGGTGTTTGTAAAATGTTTTCTCGTAACAACTATTAAGTGAATGTCATTCTCGCTTGGTGGTCAAGGTCATTAGACCTGCATCCGTGGAATACGGTATGGATATAGAAGTTGGTAAGGTTTGGAGTTTTCTAAATAAAACGATACCTGCAGTTACTTTAGTCGAAATTCTTGTTACCTTCGTATTTTTCCACTAAAGGCAAAATTGCTTTTCAGCCGTAGGTGTACATATTTATATCGGCAGCCCTTATTGCACGCTTCTAAAAGGAACTAGTATTTCTCAGTCGTTGGTAAAGTTTCCAAACATCTGGTGGGCAGGCAGTTGATGATTTGGAAAATATTCTCACCACAAAGACAACGTCCATTCGCATTAGCACGAACGTACATGAAAACCAAATCTACCGTTTATGCATTAGAATAAGAAGGCGTGGTGATTTAATTTTTTTGTATAGCTATTTACCGAATCGCACTATTCAAAGGAACGCCGAATGCTACTAAATTTTAAGAAACAGAAATTGTTTTTCAGAAAAAATAGCTGCCACTTAAGATTATAAATAATGTTATTGCTTAGCATAATAATAACCATTATAATTAAACAAAATAAAGTTACTGATATTTCGAAAACAGTTGGTTGGAGACACACGTGGATTCAGATTTTTCGACTTGTTTTTGATCGTTTGATGTCCCTTAAATATTTAATACAGAGAAAAATTGTATTTACAAAACATACGTAAAAAGAGTTATTTAAAATATTTATATAAAATCAGTTTCAAATTTTTCTCTTCATTTCGGCCTCGGGTCTAGATCTTCCTCGTACCGTGAAACTGCTGTAGGACCATTTGGACGGTTGTCTTATGCCATTAGTACTGTGGTTATTTTTCACACTATTTAAAAGCGAAAATGTGGATGTACTATTAAAAAAGCTATTAGGGCAATAAAAATTATTCTAATGTATAGGAAGTTACATTTAAATAATAAAAAAATAGAGGGGAATGCAGAAATAAGTGCATATGTCGTATTTACATACACACCATATTTATAATTTTTTAAAAGAAATTACCAAATAGAACATGAAGCGTATGCCGCAGGTTAGGTTAGTTATTCATTAACTAGTGTGGTTAAACTTTTTTATTTAACTTAGTCACTTGGTCAGTTTAATATGTATTTTGGAAGAAGTATACTTATTAGATTACTAAATCATAAATAATTACATCAGGGGTAGCATTAAAAGGCGTGAAAAGTAACTTAATATTAATTACGTTTTAATGCACAAACGTTGTCAGAATAGCTAAGAATTCTGGATGAAGTACAGAAATTTCCCCCGAGACCGAAGTAGTTAGGTGTCCGAATTGACAAAGGAAAAATGGCACGAAAGTGGTTATGAAGTTCAAGGGATGAAAAATATAAATGTCAAGGCCAAAGTGTCAAGTGTTAAAAAAATGGATACACGTGATCAATAATAAAATGGACAATAGACATTAATCTAAATTTTAAACTGAATCATGAAGTCAGCTAAGTATATTTTTACTAGATTAGGTAACGCTGTTTCTTGTGAAGTGCTGTTGTCCATTTCACGATGCAGAAGTGAAAACAACACATAACGTAAGTACGAATGGACTTAAAAAAATTATATTTATGGAAAACATCGTCGTCGAAAACGTAGAAGGGAAATTAAATAAAAGAAAAGAACTGTGACGTTTTATTAAGTTAAGTACCGTAAAAGATTATTTGTAAGTGTCCGTCTTCTCTCGTTAAAATGAATGTATATTCCGGAAATTATTCTTTACAAAGTAATATTAGTTTTTTTACTAATTTTTCAGATGTGGTACCGCGCAACATCTTTAAATATGCACTCGCAAATAATAATAAATAAAATGAACACACACATACATACCTCTTTATGCTTTTTCAGCATCACCGTCAATTGGTGCTACTGAGGTGTTACGTATGTTTAATAAATGTATTAAAAGGAACAATTAATTTATAGCGATAATTAACATTTTATAAACTCTAAAATTCAACTCTTCGTGCAACTTTCATTATACAGCCGTGTGAGAAAGTTCCGAACAAAATTCATAATTTTGTTATTTAATGTTTTTTGGGAAAACCCTGAAACACGACAATTTTGTTAAAAGGCACTTCCTCACTTAATTGTTTTTCTATCGGCTTTTGTTTTTACGCTATGTCGTCATCATTTTTTAATGGCAAACCCATTTTCTCGTCCTTGTTTGGATATATCTCCTTACCAGTTAAATTGTGATGTAAAGTAATTGCTACCCTATGTAATAATTTTTTGAGTAAAATACACAAAGTTCAAACAACTCAGAATTTATTTTTAATGAAAATAAGAACATTATGAAAAAAATTACCTAATGGGAATTTTTAAATTATTCACCATTAACCAGCTGGTATTGATCAGCACGTGTGTAAGTACTTTGTACGCCCAATAATTTCCGAGCTGATACTTTGCATTTCTAACCAATCCGACGTTTTAAATCGTCTAAATTGTTTGGTATACTAATGTAAACTTGCGATTTCACATGATCCCGTAGAAAGAACTGTAGCGATGTCAAGTCAGGTGATTGCGTAGGCCACTGAAATGGTCGTTGCCGTTTTCTCTAGAGGTCATATGAAATCGCGATACGTTTAGAATTGGAAAGCATCGATCCGGAAATTATTGGGAGTGAGGATAAGGTGCTGGTCAATAGCAACTTGTTAATGGCAGATAATTTAAAAATTTCCGTTGGGTAATTTTTTCATATATTTTTATTTTCGTTAAAAATAAATTCAGAATTTAGTGAACTTCATACGTATTTTTCTCAAAAAAAAAAAATGTTTGTACCAATTATTTTATATCGTCATTTAACTGGTGAGGAGATTTATCAAAATAAGGAGAAAAAAAATTGGGGTAGTCCCATTTAAAAAATGTTTGGGGAAAAAAGATTTAGATGTAAAGTGCCTTTTTGAAAAACAAATTAGACGTGTTTCGAGGTTCTCCCAAAAAGCATTAAATAACAAAATTATGAATTTTGTGCGGACTTTATTATTACGCTGGATATTCATAAAGTGAAGGTTTAAAGAATTATAAAAATTTCATAAATTGGGATCACCAGCCGGTCGAGATTGAGTGTTGTTTGCTTAGATTTAGAATATTTACCAAGTTAGCAGGAGGAGAGGAGTTTGCAAGGTCAACTATCATCTTGAATTCAAATGCGAACTGATGTCTACAGGGTGGGCAAATTTCGATGTTTGTATAGGGTAACTCGGTAATTATAGGAGATACAAAAAAATGGAAGGCACGTTCTCGATCTCTTTTTTTGAGACAAATTCACTGGCGGAAACAAAAATTTGCTATCGTCTTTTGTTTTCGAGTTACAAACAAAAGTTCGATTTTTCGACTTTTAGACACATGTGAATATCGTGGTTGTTTGTAAAGTTAGGAGAAAATAACTTTTACATTCTCAAGGCACTTTTTTCAGTATAATCCAGTGGCGTCGAGAAAATTTGAAAAAAAAGGTTTAATGTCGATTTATGGCCTAAAGTTGTATTTTTTCAAATGGGAATCATAGTTGGCTATGGTTTAGTTAAAACGGATTTTTTTTTCTCTTTCTAACTATGTATCATATGTCGGGTAACTTTTGATGTGTAAGTCTTTAATAGCGAATATAATATTTTACTAGATTACTTTCTGTATTTTTTTTATATTTTACCAAGTAGGCGGGTGTCATCTATGATGGTAAACGGAAAAATTCAGGAAAAAAATCCATGAAAAAAAATCCAAGGGAAAAAAAAATCCAAAAGAAAAAAAAATCCACGGAAATAAAATCCAAACTATAATTATAATAATTTTTCACATGGTTTGTAACATTACGGCCGGTTGCACAAACGCTTTATGAAGTTTGCCTTATAGTTACCTACCTTAAAAATAAAATTTTGGGGCAAAAATATTTTGTTACTTAGGTAGATCTGTATTTTGGTTATAATGCCCTTGGCTGTAAATTTTGACAATTTAACTATTTATTAATAATAAAACTATTAATTTAAAAAATCCCTTGTTAAAATTAACAGAGCGTTCACGCAGCACAGTAATAAAATAGATATATGTGTATTGGTTAAGAAAACTGGCAAACAAATCACATTATTAGCAAAAAAATTATTTAAATAGAAAAAAGAAAAGTAGACAACAATACTGAAAGATAAAAAAGTTGTAGGTTAGGTTAGGTTAGGTTAGATTTGGCTGTTCAGGGACCTCGGTGGTCTAGTGCGAGAACGCATTGACCACTCGAGGTCACAGCAAATGCGGTTGCTCCGTTGGGGCGACCGAATCCCGACTGGGGCTACCGCATTTCGCTTAGTTAAGTTTAAGGTGCATGTTGCATGAATGTTTAGTGTGTAAGGGACGCCCACAACCCCCTGAAGTAATGCGAAAGCGGTTCCGGGGGGAAGGACAGTAGTATGAATGAGCGAGAAAAAAAAAGGTTTGGCTATTCAAAATTATAATCACTTCATTTTATAGTTTGGGTTTTTTTCCTGGATTTTTTCCTATGGATTTTTTCCTTGGATTTTTTCCTGGATTTTTTTCCTTGGGTTTTTTTTTCTACAATCCATCTATGACAGTGTTTATTCGTTTGCAAGTAAATTGCATATTAACGATTTTGTTTCCGTCATAATTACAATTAACTCATTTAATCGTAAAAGTGAAGATGTTTTAGTTTTAATAAATTGTTAAATTGTCAAAATTTACATCCAAGGGCATTATAACCAAATACAGATCTACCTAAGTACCTAACAAAATATTTTTGCCCCAAAATTTTATTTTTAAGGTAGGTAACTATAAGGCAAACTTCATAAAGCGTTTGTGCAACCGGCCGTAATGTTACAAACCATGTGAAAAATTACTATAATTATAGTTTTGATTTTATTTCCTTGGATTTTTTTCCTTTGGATTTTTTTCCTTTGGATTTTTTTTCATGGATTTTTTTCCTGGATTTTTTCCGTTTACCATCATAGATGACACCCGCCTACTTGGTAAAATATAAAAAAAAATACAGAAAGTAATCTAGTAAAATATTATATTCGCTATTAAAGACTTACACATCAAAAGTTACCCGACATATGATACATAGTTAGAAAGAGAAAAAAAAATCCGTTTTAACTAAACCATAGCCAACTATGATTCCCATTTGAAAAAATACAACTTTAGGCCATAACTCGACATTAAACCTTTTTTTTCAAATTTTCTCGACGCCACTGGATTATACAGAAAAAAAGTGCCTTGAGAATGTAAAAGTTATTTTCTCCTAACTTTACAAACAACCACGATATTCACATGTGTCTAAAAGTCGAAAAATCGAACTTTTGTTTGTAACTCGAAAACAAAAGACGATAGCAAATTTTTGTTTCCGCCAGTGAATTTGTCTCAAAAAAAGAGATCGAGAACGTGCCTTCCATTTTTTTGTATCTCCTATAATTACCGAGTTACCCTATACAAACATCGAAATTTGCCCACCCTGTACGTTGCCTTAGAAGTTGCAGCTTATAAATACTCACTAAAAATTGCATTTGGCTTAAGAATACGAACAATACATTTTTAATCTTTGGAGTGGACTTCGGTATCTTTATGGTCATCTTATCCTGTGCTTCTGGTATGTAATGACCTCTATTCGTTTATTTCAAATAGAATTCTGGGTTTAAAATTGCGCTTGATTTTCTTTCGTTATCTTGACTGTATAACAATAGGTGCGTAAGCTTATCAGATCATAAAATCTTCCGAAATTTCTAGAATGCCTCACAGAGGAGCTGTGACAACTAATAAAAAAAGGTTTGTGCTTCACGCTTCCTTTTTCTCGCAGATTCAAAAATAACAATAATTTTGTACCCGTTCCAATTCTACTACGAAACAGCTGATAAATGATTTATATTTTATTGTTATGGTATAACGGTTATTGAATAAATGGATCTTAAGGCCAAATTTTCCAAAAGTCCTAGCTAGAGTTCGGGCAAAAAGCATTCTATCTAAATAAAGGCGCCCTATTGAAAACTTATTTTTTTTTAATTCATACTAAAAGTAATGAGTAATTTTTGTTTGCGATAACGAATCGTCTCGGATTTCCGAATTCAATTATGATTATGATTACGATCGGTCTAGTAGTTCCTGAGTTATGCAAGTGACACGCATTTTGTAACAACTACAGTTTTGGTTCTCACATAAACTGTAGTATGATGTTTTACATGTACCATGGTTTTGCGTGCAAACTGTAACGTCAGTTATAGACCGTGCTGATTTTATATTGAAAATTAAGCAAACAATAATTATATTATGTTAAGGAAGAATTATATTAGGTTATTAGTTATTAGTTACAAATTGACCAATTATATTCATCAATATTTAGTAATTTCGCCATTGTTGTTTATTACATTCTGTAAACATCTAGGCCTAGAGGATACTGATAAGCTAGTGTATTCGGGGGAAATTTGTTACCATGTATCAACAATTTTCTGTCATATTCATCGCTACTTCTTGGTCGTAATCCTTCCTAATGTATGGTGTTGGTCATTTTTCCCCAAACATTTTCTATAGGTTTCTTTGAGACTCATGACAACACATTTATTCTATGTTTTTCCATGAACTGTTGAACTTGCTCGGCGAACTGGACACTTATCCTGTTGAAATATAAAATTGTCGTTGAAAACGAGTCGAACGCAAGGCAGTAAAAGTTCTTCCAATATTCTTCGATACGCGAGACCAGTTAGTCTGTTTTCTATAATGACGCTTATACCTGACCCTCTAAAGTTTACTGAAAAGCGACCACTTTTTTTTGTTTTTCTGGTATTTTGGTCATACTGTCCTCTTCTGAGCTAATAAACACGGAAAGTCTCATTGGGGTTTGACTGGAATGTTTTTCATTCGAGAACACCACATTGTCCCAGAAGTTAATTTGTGAACTAGAGCCCGTGTTGTTTATCTTCCTCTGTCGAAACACTTTGTTGGAGGCGCAGCTCCTTAGCTTGGACTGACGAACTCTGCGCCAAGCGGTTGTGACATTCGGCCGTTTTTACTGAACGCACCCTGTATGCGTAACGTTTACTTCGCTTTCTGCGAACGCAGCATTAACCCGAGCACACTGCGTGGAAAAAACAGAAGTCAGGCTCTAGCTCTCGACCGGACTGCTAAGCAGATTCAAAATTACACTCGGGCGTCCGAATCAGTGTAATTTACCAATAGGTAATTACTTTCGCTTTTCGCGGTACAATTCACGGTACGTCCGAAGAAAGGGAATATTCGGTTTGCCAAAAATCCCGAATACTTAAAGTACCGATCTGGGAAATTTCATTATTGAAAAATCTGCCAAAAGCAAGTGGTTTCGAGAGAAGCTAACTGTAACAACTCCACCACTACACCCAGGAACTGACTTAAGCTTTACATCCCGTCTCCCCTGAAAAGTCAACTTTCCATCGAACAAGGTAAATTTTCAAAACCTTTGTCAGTCACGCTTCAGCTGTTCCATTTAGTTTGCCGAGGGGGAGCCCCCTCCTCTGAGACGACGCCGTTAATCTTGTGAAATGAGTGCATATTTCGTATGTTTTATTGGAAGATTTTTTTAGCGATATAAGAAAATACTGTGTGTACAAGGCCTTTCTGCAGTATCTTTTTTTTAGAGATTATTAGCTTAGATTTAATTGTTTTGGGGTTCACTTGTGCGTGACCTTTTGTTTAATATTAAGATTGTTCGTTTTAAACTGTTATTTTTAATAATGTTTATCGTTCTGCTTTACCAAATTATAATCATATAACCATTTTCCGTGTATTTTGTGTCCGCCATTGTTTATGAGTCACAATTCCGTTTAAGCCCGTGACAAGGTATGCGATCCTGGGAATTCTTTTGTTCCTTTGCTCAGATCTCCGATTGAAATTGGGTTTTTTTTTCTACGATAATCCAATAATTGGTTGTCCTGTTCTTGGGTTTTTAGTTTCCTACGAACTGTTTCTTGTTTTCTTCTTATTCCAGCAATCTCACTTATCTTCTTCTTCCGAGTAAGATAGTATTCTTATTAACACGTAGCTCTAGCTTACGCGTATGCTAAAACATATCCTGCAGCCTTGCTTGAATGATAGCTTTTTGAGTATCGTTCAGTTGTGGCATTTTGATTTGAAATCAGAAAATGACAGTCATAATGACGGGAATGCGTTTGATGTTGCCATGTTACAGCCTAATTCAATCAGTCTAAAATTTGTCGGATTACATTTTTAAAGTGACGTCATAAGTTTTTG